>BJKM01001519.1:0-28848 GCA_015082035.1 Chaenogobius annularis | reverse complement strand
CAGTGAGTAGCACGCGACGCGCGTGAACGACGGCAGTGAGTAGCACGCGACGCGCGTGAGCGACGGCAGTGAGTAGCACGCGACGCGCGTGAGCGACACGCGTGAGCGACACAAGGTCATTAAACTAGACCCAAACGGACTCTGATAAGCCCTTCGTCCTCAGAGACCGGGATCATCCTGCTCCTGGCCACAGACCTGGACCCGGGCTTCTACGACGTGCAGCTCCGTGTGTTTGACAATCTGGACGAGCATCAGGTTTCCACGGTCAAGGCCCAGGTCTGCTCCTGCAAAGGCCCAGACGTGATGTGTGAAGGCCGGGCCGCAGGAGGACCTCCTCTGCCCATCATCCTGGGGGTGCTGGCCGGGATCATGCTCCTGCTCAGTGAGTGACACGGCACCTTCTAACACTTGGGGTCACAGGGGACTGGAGCCCCCCCCAGGGGCCGGTCTCTGGGTGAACAGGGTGGAGCTAATGTTTGGGTGACACATTTACGTGTGGTTTTGTTGCAGTGCTGGTTCTGCTGCTGCTGATCTTCGCTCGACGCAAACGAGTGGATCAGAAAGAACCTCTGCTTAAAGAAGACGACATCCGAGACAATATCTACTACTACGACGAGGAGGGCGGAGGAGAGGACGACCAGGTGCTCAAACCACCATTTCCACTATTGCATGTTCTCTCTGTGTCTTTCCCCGTCCACTAAAAACGCACCTTCTGCACCTGGTCCAACTGTGTGTCTGCTCTAAACTCGATTGTCTGCCTCAGAACTACGACCTGAGCGTTCTCCACCGCGGCCTGGACAACAGACCTGAAGTCTTCAGAAACGACGTGGCTCCAAACTTCATGCCCGCTCCGCAGTATCGCCCTCGACCGGCCAATCCCGACGAGATCGGGAACTTCATCGACGACGTAAGACGCACACACACACGCTCGCGCCGCACACACGCTCGTCTGTAAGACCACCATGTTCTCTCCAGGAAAGTGACCAAATGAAAACGTTTTGTCAGAAATACATAAAAATATGACACGTTTAATTTTCAAGGTCATCAACAGTGAAATAATGACTTGTATTGAACATTATTATTGACCTGTGTAATTCCCTCTGAAGCCAGTAGATGGAGTGAAGACTTGGGTGGTCCCGTGGGAAACAGCAGAGACCCTGATGTTCATTTTGTTTGTTATGCCGAGTATTCGTGTTGGCCTCGCGAGCTCATTGGACAGTCTCTCTCTCTGTAGAACCTGAAGGCGGCGGACAACGACCCGACGGCGCCGCCCTACGACTCGCTGCTGGTGTTCGATTACGAGGGCGGCGGCTCGGACGCCGGCTCGCTCTCGTCGCTGAACTCGTCCAGCTGCGGCGACCAGGACTACGACTGCCTGGGCGAGTGGGGCCCGCGCTTCAAGAAGCTCGCCGACATGTACGGCGGCGGCGAGGACGACGACGACATGATCTGAGCGCTCGGACGGAGGAGGCCGGACCGCCGCCGCTGACCGCCGGGGAAAAGGACTATTTACGCTTGGGAAATCCACCAAAAGTGTCCCGAAAGGACCGAAGACGGACTGGTTTTTACAGAGGTTTATTTAGCACGATATTGAACGAACAGATGAACTTTCACTTGGACTCCAGACTCGACCTGAAACCGGCCAATCGAGTTTGAAAACGCTCAACCGGGTTCAAAGTTCTAAAACCATTGAAAATCCCCGAAAATCCAGGTTCAAAGCGACTCGGGAAAACAAAACTTCTGGTTCCGACGCAGGTGAAAACGCCGGGATCGTTCCACGCTTCAAATTCGGACGTTGCCGTGGAGACGCGCCGCCCTTTTGAAACGCCAAATGGAGGTCGGAGGTCGGGGCTTTGGGAGGTTTCATGTTTTAGGAGTTCGAAGCCCGTTTCGCCTCAAACACGACTCCAAACGTGGTCCGGTTTCAAGTTCCCCTCGTGAAAATACTACGTTTTCTGTCATAGAAAAAGTTCCCCACATTTTAAAAAAACAAAAGCCGTTGCCAGGAAGTTGGATTTCTGTTTGTTTTATATGTTTTTGTTCTGATTTAACTTTTCTTCACGATTATTGACATCGAGACCAAACGACAGAATTATAAAGTCTCGTTAAAACGCTGGAGAAATGAGTTTTGAGTAGATTTAAAACTGTCGGAGCGAGAAGTCAAAGTGATTTAAGATCGTTTCCAGTCGTGTAAAAGCTTCTGACATTCCTTTTGTAGACGATATATTGAGCTGAAATATCTGATTTTTGCCTCTAAAATGGCCCTGATTGTGTTGTTTCTGTTTGTTCTGAATAAACTGGATCATTTTAACTCCAAACATGACATTTACTTGTGTTTTCTGTTGTAATCGTTGTGAATCGGGCCTAAAATGTGGCGTTTTGCACTCAAACCTTTTACAGTGAAATGTTCTTTTGTGTTTTTAAATGTTCTGGTCCTTTTTCTCTGGAGTTTGGATCGGTTTTTATATAATATTATCTTCTTATACGACTGTGAATGAGTGGGTTTTTTTTATTTTTTTTTAATCTGCAAATAAAAAGTTCTATCATTTGAAAGGCGTTTGAATCATTTCTGAGGCACGTTTGCAGCACAACAAAGTGTTCTTTCTGCTCATCGAGTTGAAACCATGAATTTAACCAAAGATCAGGACAAGTCTGTTTTCTCATGAAGGACTTCTTCCTCAAACATCACACAAAACATTGTTAATCACAATTCTAATAAAATAATGCTTTTAATGTTGGACGTTCTAAACACAAGCTACAGTGTCCAGAGTCTTTGTTTTGGAGGTCACATGAGCAGAAGGCCCCGCCCCATCAGGTTCTCTCGTTACAGTGAAAGTCAAAGGTCATGGTTTCAGAAAACATGCAAAAACGCGTCGACTTTATTCACAACGTCACAATAAATACATGGTGGTGCGTTCAAACGTTTCCCTTTTTAAAATGAGGAGCTGAACCGGTCCAAATGTACAGTTCATCCGGTCCCGCTTTAGTCCTGGTCCACAGAGGGGCGGACGCACAGTAGGACGTCCCTCAGAGATGACCGGGTCCTGGTTCCAGTCTTTGGTCCAGAGCCCAGAGTCTGGTCCACAGAAAGTCAGCTCTCCTGCAAATGTGTGGAGCAAAACGTCAGCGCGAGTTCTGACCACTTCAAGAGCTTTTTCTCCTCGGCCCCTCACCTTTCCCTCCGCCCTGGTCCCGTTGGCCTTACGCTCCGCACGCTCCGCCCTCTCCGCCCTCTCCGCCCTCTCCGCCCTCTCCGCCCGCTCCCCTCGGCCCCGCCCCTTCCTCCGGGCCTTGGGCTTGGGGAAGGTGTGGTTCTGGGTCCAGAGCGGGTCTGTTTGCGTGGACTGGGACTGCGTGGACCTCTGGAGCTTCACCGAGATTCTGTGGGCGGAGCCGGTGAGGAGGGTGAGGGAGGGGGCGAGCGAGGGGGAGGACGGGAGAGAGGGGAAGTCGAAGACGTCCTCTTCATCTGCAGAAGAGAAGTGAGATGAACCCTGAATGAATGAAGCGCTCGAACCAGATCTGCTCAGACGAGACCTTCATGGGTTCTACTGAAGCGGGAGCTGAACAGATGAAACCTTCAAACGCTGCCAGAAAAGGGGACGGACTATGACATCATCACATGCTACAGATTCTGCCATGTGATGATGTCATACCCCCAGATCTACTTTCCGAATGTTGAACCGGATCATTTGTGTTCGTGACCAAACCCTAAAACGCACCAGATTACGACGATCACACTTCAAACGGTGTCAATTTTAGTTTCCCTCTGTGTTAAATATTATTGACCTTATTGACCTTATTGACCTTATAGTCTTATTGACCTATTGACCTTATAGACCTTATTGACTGTTTCCCTGGACCTGAGACCACTTTTTAGTCTGTGTAGAACCTATTTCCTCTGGAGGTCGCAGCCTGTGTTCACCAAGACGACCAGTAGGAGGCGCTCAAACCCAGCAGTGTCAGTAGTTACCTGTGGTGGTGAGGGCGGGGCTTGAGGGCACTGAGCTGTGATTGGTTGTCGACACTTGGATCATGGACCTGGAGCGGAGCAGTTTCCTACAGGCCAAAACCAGGAGATCTCTGCACTGTCTGTGGACGTTCACCCCACAGTCTGGAACACAGAGGGGAATGGAACCCACAACCTCCTCATGAGAGGGACACAGAGGGGAATGGAACCCACAACCTCCTCATGAGAGGGACACAGAGGGGAATGGAACCCACAACCTCCTCATGAGAGGGACAGACTGACTCACCTTTACACTTGAAGCCTTGTTTGATGATTCCCCAGAGCTGCAACAGAAAGTGAAGTACATAAGACAGTAATAGTTGTTGTTGTAGTAGTAGTAAGTAATAGTAGTAATAGTAGTAGTAATAGTGTAGAAAAAGATTCCGTTGTTTTAGAAAAAAACAAAACGTTTCAACTCTCATCCAAGAGTCATTCTCAATCTGAGAAACAAGTCTGAGAACTCCAACTGAGAAGTCCAGATGAAACAACTGAATCTGTTTCTACAATGGAACACTCCTGGACGAATGAGGGATTACACCGACAGTAGTAATAGTGGTAATAGTAATAGTAGTAGTAATAGTAATAGTCGTAGTAGTAGTAGTAGTAGTAGTAATAGTAGTAGCAGTAGTAATAGTAGTAGTAATAATAGCAGTAGTAATAGGCGCAGTAAAAGTAGTAATAGTAGTAGTAGCAGTAGTGGTAGTAATAGTAGTAGTAATAGTAGTAGTAGCAGTAGTGGTAGTAATAGTAGTAGTAATAGTAGTAGTAGTAGTAATAGGCGTAGTAATAGTAGTAGTAATAGCAGTAGTAACAGTAGTAATAGTCATAGTCGTAGTAATAATAGTAATAATAGTAATACTAGTAGTAATAATAGTAATACTAGTAGTAATAATAGTAATAGTCGTAGTGGTAATAGTAGTAGCAGTAGCAGTAGTAATAGTAGTAATAATAGGCAAAGTAAAAGTAGTAATAGTAGTAGTAGTAGCAGTAGTAACAGTAGTAATAGTAGTAGTAGTAATAGTAGGAATAGTCATAGTCGTAGTAATAATAGTAATAGTAATAATAGTAGTAATAGTAGTAGTAATAATAGTAACAGTAGTAGTAGTAATACTAGTAGTAGTAATAGTAGTTGTAATAATAGTAATAGTAGTAGTAATAGCAGTAGTAATAGTAGTAATAGTGGTAATAGTAGTAATAGTCGTAGTAGTAGTAGTGATAGTTGTAGCAGTAGTAATAGTAGTGGTAGTAGTAGAAATAATAGTATTAGTAGTAATAGTAGTAGTTATAATAGTAATAGTAGTAGTAATAGCAGTAGTAATAGTGGTAATAGTAGTAGTAATAGTAGTAGTAGTAATAATAGTAGTAGTAATAATAATAATAATAGTAGTAGTAATAGTCGTAGTAGTAGTAATAGTAGTAGTAACAGTAGTAATAGTTCTAGTAATAGTGGTAATAGTACTCGTAATAGTAGTAGTAATAATAGTAGTAGTAGTAGTAATAGGCGTAGTAGTAGTAATAGAAGTAGTAACAGTAGTAATAGTAGTAGTAATAGTAGTGATAGTTGTAGTAGTAGTAATATTAGTAGTAGCAGTAGTAGTTGTAATAGTAGTAGTAATAATAGTAATAGTAGTAGTAGTAGCAGTAGTAATAGTAGTAGTAGTAATAACAGTAATAGTAGTAGTAGTAATAGTAGTAGTAATAATAGTAATAGCAGTAGTACTCACAAAGCCAGCGCAGTGCTCGCAGAAGGTGGGCTTGAGGTAGGTGATTTCAGTGAAATTGTGGAGGAACCCGGGGCCCATCCTGGTCTGGAGCAGAGGCAGAGCGCGCAGGAAGTACGCCTCCATCTCTGCTTTACTGATCAGACCGTCTCTGCAACGACATCACACTCAGGACTTCACCCACGACCCAAAGGTCAAAGTTCAGACAAACGGAAAAGCTGAAATATCGCCTTGTTACTTTGAATGAAGCTAGCAAAGCGCGTTAGCAGCAGCTGTTTCCTGTTTGTCCAAATGTGGTGTTTCCAGGTCAGAATGCGTCTGACATGATTCCATAAAGAGAGGTTCAAACGCGGCGTCGAGGCTTTGCACACAAGGCAAAGACATGAGGCAAAACTGTTCCTGGCGCCGCAAGCTCGCTTTAGCCACGCCCCTCACCACATCACACAACTGGGAATGACTATAACATCCTTTTGTGAATCGCTCAGTATCAGCTTTTTGTTACTATTAGGTCTCATTTTTGTTACTTTCAATTCACTTTTGATTGCTTTTTTTTGTCCTTTTGTTGACTCACTGGTCTTTGTCGAGGACGCAGAAGAGTCCAGGAAAGGGAAGTTTGCAGCGATGCTCTCGAAGTCCTGTCCTGAGAAATGAAGGCCATCTCTGTTCCAGTCATAGTTCCTGAAAACAGACTGAACCACAAAGAGAAACATCAGAACCAAACAGAACAAACATCATGAACAACACAGACAAACAATCATTGAACAAACAGAGACCAAACATCATGAACCAAGCACAGACAAACATCATGAACCAACACAGACAAACATACATGAATACCAAACACAGACAAACAGTAATGACAACACAGACAACATCATAACCAACACAGACAAACATCATGAACAAACAGAGACAAACATCATGAACCAACACAGACAAACATCATGAACCAACAACAGACAAACATCATGAACAAACAGAGACAACATCATGAACCAACACAGACAACATCATGAACCAACACAGACAAACATAATGAACCAACACAGACAACATCATGAACAAACACAGACAAACATCATGAACCAACATAGAGAAACATCATGAACCAACATAGAAAACATCATGAACCAACAGAGAGAAACATCATGAACCAACACAGAAAACAATCATGGAACCAACACAGACAAACATAATGAAGCAACACAGACAAAATCATCAACCAACAGAGACAACATAATGAACCAACACAGACAAACATCATGAACCAACACAGACAACATCATGAACCACAGAGACAAACATAATGAACCAACACAGACAAACATCATGAACCAACACAGACAAACATCATGACCAACATAGAGAAACATCATGAACCAACACAGACAAACATCATGAACAAACACAGACAAACATCATGAAACCAACACAGACAAACATCATGAACCAACACAACAAAACATCATTTACCAACATAGAGAACATCATGAACCAACACAGACAAACATAATGAATCAACACAGACCCAAACATCATGAACCAACAAGACAAACATCATGAACCAACATAGAGAAAACATCATGAACCAACAAGAGAAACATCATGAACCACAGAGAGAACATCATGAACCACACAGACAAACATCATGAACCAACACAGACAAACATCATGAACCAACACAGAAAACATCAGAACAACATAGAGAAACATCATGAACCAACAGAGACAAACATACATGAACAACACAGACAAACATCATGAACCAACACAGACAAACATCATGAACCAACATAGAGAAACATCCATGAACCAACACAGAGAAACATAATGAACCAACACAGAAAAACATAATGAACCAATGCAGAGAAACATAATGAGCATAAACAGAGAAAACCAAAACTGAACCAAAACAGAGAAACATAATGAACATAAACCAGAGAAACACAAACTTGAACCAAAACAGAGAAACATAATGAACCAACACAAAGAAACATAATGAACATAAACAGAGAAACACAAACTGAACCAAAACAGAGAAACACAGACTGAACCAAAACAGAGAAACATAATGAACCAACACAAAGAAACATAATGAACATAAACAGAGAAACACAAACTGAACAAAACAGAAAACATAATGAACCAACACAGACAAACATCATTTACCAACATAGAGAAACATCATGAACCAACACAGACAAACATAATGAATCAACACAGGGACAACATCATGAACCAACACAGACAAACATCATGAACCAACATAGAGAACATCATGAACCAACATAGAGAAACATCATGAACCAACAGAGAGAAACATCATGAACCAACACAGACAAACATCAATGAACCAACACAGACAAACATCATAACCAACACAGACAAAACATCATGAACCAACATAGACAAACATAATGAACCAACACAGACAAACATCATGAACAAACAGAGACAGACATCATGAACCAAACACAGACAAACATCATAACCAACACAGACAACAATAATGAACCAACACAGACAAACATCATGAACAAACACAGACAAACATCATGAACCAACATAGAGAAACATCATGAACCAACATAGAGAAACATCATGAACCAACACAGAAAAACATCATGAACCAACACAGACAAACATAATGAAGCAACACAGACAAACATCATCAACCCAACAGAGACAAACATAATGAACCAACACAGACAAACATCATGAACCAACACAGACAAACATCATGAACCAACAGAGACAAACATAATGAACCAACACAGACAAAACATCATGAACCAACACAGACAAACATCATGAACCAAACATAGAGAAACATCATGACCAACACAGACAAACATCATAACAGACAACACATCATGACCAACATCATGAACCAACACATACAAACATCATTACCAACATAGAAACATCATGAACCAACAACAGACAAAACATAATGAATCAACACAGACAAACATAGAACAACAACAGACAGAACATCATGAACCAACATAGATGAAACATCATGAACCAACAGAGAGAAACATAATGAACCAACACAGCTACAAACATCATGAACCAACACAGACAAACTATATGAACAATGCAGAGAAACATAATGAACATAAACAGAGAAACACAAACTGAACCAAAACAGAGAAACACAGACTGAACCAAAACAGAGAAACATAATGAACCAACACAAAGAAACATAATGAACATAAACAGAGAAACACAAAACTGAACCAAAACAGAGAAACACAGACTGAACCAAAACAGAGAAACATAATGAACCAACACAAAGAAACATAATGAACATAAACAGAGAAACACAAAACTGAACCAAAACAAGAGAAACATAATGAACCAAACATAATGAACCAAAACAGGGAAACACAAACTGAACCAAAACAGAGAAACACAAACTGAACCGAAACAGAGAAACACAAACTGAACCGAAACAGAGAAAAACAGACTGAACCAAAACAGAGAAATGCTTAAACCCTGCGCTTCCAAAACCACTGTTGCTAAACTATGGAAATATATAATTACACTTTAATTCAAACGCAGGAGAAATCCTCATGTTTCAAGGTGTTTAAAAGAGTTAATGCAAACAGACGTGAAGTACAAATGGTTGTAATTCACCTGCACCACTTGCCCTGATGTGTTTTGTTGACCACAGACGGGGTCCGGTTTGGAGACCAGTCCTGAGGCCCAGTCCAGAGGAGCCAGGGGCCTGGAGGGGAGGATGGGGGTGGGCTCGACGTGGAGGGGAACAGATTGAAATCATTATCAATAAACATGCTTTAATCATGGTTCAAGGTGGCACATTACCAGAGACTTGTTGTCCGGGCGGCCCCTACCAGACAGAGACAGTTCATAGACCTCATCCTCCGTGTTAGTACCAAGTCCAACGAGAGCTGAGAGAGACCAGATTCAGGGCTGATTCAGGGCTGATTCAGGGCTAAACAGCAGACTATAAACAGGGGTAAAACGGGGCTAAAACGGGGAGTAAACAGGGGCTGTTCCAGACGTTTGACCCAAGGTCAAAGGGCAATACTTTTCCATACATTTCTTATTGTTTCTTCTTATTACTATTTCATTACTATTTAGTTAGTTTTTCACTCTGATACAAATGTGTAGGACACAAACTACAGTGCCTGTCAGCTGTCACGGTCGTCGTCAGGGCTGGTAGGTCAGGTGGCGGTCCTGGTTCAGGTCTGTGTCTGGTCCAGGGTCTTGGTTCAGTCTGGTCGGTCTGGTCAGGGGTCCGTCTGGTCAGTCTGGTCATGGTCGGTTCTGGTCTAGGGTGGTGGTCAGTCTGGTCCAGTCTGGTCCAGGTCTGGCCAGGGTTGGTTTCAGTCTGGTTCAGGGTCTGGTCCAGGGTCTGGTCCAGGGTCTGACCTTATGGTGGGTCTACATAAGTCCAGGGTCCGGCCCAGGGTACGGCCCAGGGTCTGGTCTTACGGTGAGCAGGTGCAGCAGGTCCGAGTCGGTCTCCAGTCCCGGTGTCGAGCTCTGAAGCGTCGTCAGCTCGTTCAGCGTCACGTACAGCTGCTGCATCTTGCCCAGGTGGATCATGTGACCGTCCGGCGTCCAATCAGGGAGCAGCACGTGCACAGCGATCAGGTCCTTCAGGTGCACGCCCAGGATCGGGATCTTGGGACCGCGGCACTCGCTGAAGGACTTCCTGTACGCGCTGTAGTTATTACTGGACGAGACGAGTTCAGTCAGATCAGCCCAAGTCTGAGGGAGAGAAGACCGGGTTTAGACCAGGTTTAGACCTGGTTTAGACCTGGTTTAGACCTGGTTTAGACCTGGTTTAGACCTGGTTTAGACCTGGTTTAGGCCTGGTTTAGATCTGGTTTAGACGTGGTTTAGGCCTGGTTTAGACCTGGTTTAGACGTGGTTTAGGCCTGGTTTAGACCTGGTTTAGGCCTGGTTTAGGCTTGGTTTAGGCCTGGTTTAGACCTGGTTTAGGCCTGGTTTAGACCTGGTTTAGACGTGGTTTAGGCCCGGTTTAGACCTGGTTGTACCTTGAGGACCTCTGGGGGCAGGTAGCAGTGCGTCTCTCTCAGCCTGCAGATGGCGCTGTGACTGAGGCCTCCCACCACAGCCATCAGAGTGTTGAAGTTCTGAAGATAAAGCAACTTCTGAAAAAAATAAAAAAAATAATTTAAAGTGGTAAGCTATGACCTGTCTGTGACCTGTCTGTGACCTGTCTGTGACCGGTCTGTGACCTGTCTGTGACCTGTCTGTGACCGGTCTGTGACCTGTCTGTGACCTGGTCCTCACCTGTCTGTGACCTGTCTGTGACCTGTCTGTGACCTGTCTGTGACTCTCACCTGTCTGTGACCTGTCTGTGACTCTCACCTGTGCCACGTGGATGAACTTGGCGATGACCTCTGCCCGGCTCTGAGGGGTCAGTTTGCTCAGCACCATGAGCTGCACCCACTGGGAGACCCCGTTGAACAGGGCGATGGAGCGCTCCAGGGTGGGGTTCTGCACCAGGTGACCGTGGACCACGTAGCTGTGGTAGTCGGGGAACTGAAGACACAAACAGGACATAGGTCACAACTGTTACCAAGCAACCATGACAACTGAAAACAAGGGGCAAAGTTCATCTAAATGACACGATAGTTCTGATCTGATCAATAATATGAACTTTATTCTGTTCAAATGTGTTTCAACTTAAAGAATGATCCTGGTCTGGTCCTGGTCCCGGTGCTGGTCAAATTTGTTTCAAACTTAAAAGATGATCCTGCTCTGGTCTGGTCCGCGGCAGGTCTGTCCTGTCTGGTCCCTGGTCCTGTCTGGTCCTGGTTGCTGGTCCTGGTCTGGTCCTGGTCTGTTCGGTCTGGTCTGGTGTCCTGGTCTGGTCCTGGTAGCCTGGTCCTGGGGTCCCGTGTCGTCTGGTCTGTGTGCTGGTCTGGTGCTGGTCCTGGTCTGGTGCTGGTCCTGGTCTGTGCTGGCTGTCTGTGCTGGTCCTGGTCCTGGTCCCGGTCTCTGGTCCTGGTCTGGTCCTGGTCTGGTCCGGTCTGGTCCTGGTCTGGTCCTGTCCTGGTCCCGGTCTGGTCCTGGTCTGGTCCTGGTTCTGGTCCCGGTCTGGTCCTGGTCTGGTGCTGGTGCTGGTCCTGGTCCTGGTCCTGTCCTGGTCTGGTGGCCTGGTCCTGGTCCTGGTCTGGTCCTGGTCTTGGTCCTTGGTCTCCTGTCGTTGGTCCTGTCTGGTGCTGTCTGTGCTGGTCCTGTCTGGTCCTGTCTGGTCTGTCTGGTCCTGGTCCTGTCTGGTCCTGGTCCTTGGTCCCGGTCTGTCTCGTCCTGGTCCATGGTCCCGGTACTGGTCCTGGTCTTGTGCTGTTCTGGTCTGGTCCTGTGCTGGTCCTGGTCTGGTCTGTCTGTGCTGTTCCGGTCTGGTCCTGGTCTGGTGCTGGTCTGTGCTGGTCCTGGTGCTGGTCCTGTCTTGCTGGTGCTGGTCCTGGTGCTGGTCCTGGTCTGGTGCTGGTCTGGTGCTGGTCCTGGTGCTGGTCCTGCTGGTGCTGGTGCTGTCCTGGTGCTGGTCCTGTCTGGTGCTGGTGCTGGTCCTGGTCTGTCCTGGTCCTGGTCCTGGTCCCGGTCCGCGTCCGGCCCTCACGAGAGATCCGGCGCAGGGCCTTGAGCTCGAGGAACGTGAGGTTGCTCGGCGAGTTCTGACGGCTCCAGATGATCGAAGAGAAGAGACGCTTTGCCCTTCTTCAGAGTCTTCTTCCTCTGGTCACTTACGCATCCAATCAAAGAGGGACTGTGGAAAGAGGGGAAGGGGAGGGCGAGGGGAGAGGTGCGAGCGAGGAGAGAGGGGGGAGGGGAGGAGAGAGGGAGAGAGGGGTGGAGGGGGGAGAAGAGGAGAGAGGGGGAGGGGGAGGAGGTGGGGAGCGAGGAAGAGGGGGAGGGAGAGTGGGAGAGAGGGGAGAGAGGGGGGAGGGGGAGAGAGGGGGAGGAGGGGAGGAAGAGAGGGGGAAGGGGAAGAGAGGGGGGAGAGAGAGGGGCGAGAGGGGAGAGGGGAGAGAGGGAGAGAGGGGGGAGAGAGGGAGAGGGGGAAGGGAGAGGGGAGTAGAGAGGGGGGAGAGGAGGAGGGGAGAGAGGGATAGGGGAGAGAGGGGGAAGGGAGGGGGAGAGAGGGAGGAGGGAGAGAGGGGAGGGAGGGAGGGAGGGAGGCGAGGGAGAGGAGGAGGGAGAGGGAGAGGGAGAGGGAAGAGGGAGAAGGAGGGGGAGAGGAGCGGAGGGGGGGAGAGGAGAGAGGGGGAGAGGGGAGGGAGGAGGGAGAGGGGGAGGGGGAGAGATGGAGGAGGACAGGGGAGAGAGGAGAGAGGGGGAGGGAGTGGGGGGGAGGGGAGGGAGGGGGGGAGAGGGAGAGGACAGGAGGGGGAGGAGAGGGGAGAGAGAGGGAGGGGGGAGAGAGGGGGGAGAGGTGAGGAGGGGGAGAGGGAGCGAGGGGGAGAGGAGAGAGGGGAGAGAGAGGGGAGGAGGGGAGAGAGGAGAGAGGGAGGGGAGAGGGAGGAGAAGTGGGGGAGAGAGGAGGAGGAGTGGGGGGAGAGAGGGAGGAGGGACAGGGGAGGGGGGAGGGGTCGGTCGGGTAAGTTGAGCGAAAGGACTTTTGTTTGAACGTTCATTTCTCTAAAACTTTGAGACGTTTGTTCATAAAACCACTGAAGCTAAAGTCTCCAGACAGATCCTGATTAGAGTTCCTCACATGGAGGAGATGTCCAGGAGGACGCTCTGCTGCTCCGATCCCAGTCTCCGAGTCCAGTCCCTGAACTCCTCCGTGATCCGGATCAGACCCAGGTCCAGGTTGAACTCGGCCGGAAAGGTTTGGATCCAGAACCTTCAAAGACCAAATAAATGTATTGAAGTGTCCAGACGAACGATCGTCCTCGTCTTCAGCTCAGCTCTGGTGTGGTTCTTCTCACCTCATAAAGAAGCAGATCTTCAGTCGAGTTTCCTCACAGTTCTCGGCTTTACAGCTGCGATACGTGGAACTAGAGTTAAGGAACCTTAACAAGTGGCTAGGAGCAGAGGAGGAGGAGTGGTGGTCATAGCAGTGCAAGGAAAAGAAGAAGAATGAAGTATTGATGCAGAGAAGATACATTCAAGTCCAACTGGAAACCAAAAGGGAAGAAACAGGAAAGCAACAACTCAAAGAAGACGTTGAACCACTTGAGACCATCCAAACAGAGCGAGTGAGAAGGTGAGGTCACTTTAAGATCTCCAAGCCGAGTCCTGCAGGTCCTGGTCCTGCTCCTCCACGCAGCTGAAGCTTCTCCACCAGGTCCTGGCTTCTCCACACACATTTACACACACACATTTACACACACACATTTACACACACATTTACAGTACAGTAACTGCAGTAGTAGTAAAAGTAGTAGAGGTAGCAGTAGCAGTATTGTTGTAGCAGTAGTTGTAGTACAGTTGCAGTAGTAGCAGTAGTAGTACTTGAAGGATATATACAGAGCAGTTTCTGGGCCAGCTCAGTGGAGGAGATGTACCATGGATGCATCAGGAGCAGAACTCGAGGCAGAACTTGTCCGTTCACGTTTCCACTGTCGTCTGAACATGAACACACGTGTCAGAACCAGAGACAGGTGGGTTTGGGTTGTGGGCGGAGCAGGGGCGCGGGGGCAGAGCAGGAGCACAGGGGCGGAGCAGTGTCGGAGCAGGGGGGCGGAGCAGGGGCACGGGGGCGGAGCAGGAGCACAGGTGCGGAATATGAGCGGATGTCGGCGCGGGGCGGCGGAGCAGGGGCCCGGGTGGCGGAGCAGGGCAACGGGGCGGGCGCAGGACACAGGGGCGGAGTGGTGTCGGCGCAGGGGGGCAGCAGGGGCACGGGGGCGGAGCAGGAGCACGGGCGGGGGCAGGAGCAACAAGTGGCGCGCAAGTGGTGTCAGGAGCAGGGGCGGCGGAAGCAGGGGCACAGGGGCGGAGCGGGGGCGGATGCAGGGGCGGAGCCAGGGGCGGAGCAGGGGCACAGGGGGCGGGCGGTGTCAGAGCAAAGGGGGCGGAGCAGTGGGGTGCGGGGAGAAAGAGCAGGTGCGCGGGGGCAGAGAGGGGGCGGAGGGTAGGTCTCTCCAGTTCTATCTCAAAGCCTCCACAGAAGTTAGTCCTAGACCTTGAGCTTTTAGTCCTGGACCTAGCAGCTTTATAAAGGTTATAAAGGACGTGTGTGTTATAAACAGGATGTGTAAACAGGACGTGTGGTGCTTAAGTGTTGATTATACAGGACGTGTGTGAGTTATAAGCAGGACGTGTTGTGTTTATAAACGGACGTGTGTGAGTTTATAACAGGAAAGTGTGTGAGTTTATTAAAGGACGTGTGTGTTATAACATGGACGTGTGGTTATACAGGACAATGTGAGTTATAAAAGGACACAGTGAAGTTATACAGGACATGTGAGTTACATATGGACAGTTGTGAGTTATAACAGGACATGTGAGTTATAGACAGGACATGTGATAACGAGTGTGATTATCACCTGTGGAAGTAAGAGACTGTGCGTTAAGCAGAATGTATATACAGGTGTGAGTTTAAGTGTGAGTTATAACAGGACGGTACAGACATGAGTATAGGAGTTGATTAACAGGACTGTGTATTAGTAGGACTGTTTATAGCAGTTTATCCGTGTTATACAGGCCGTGTGAGTTATAAAATGACGTGTGAGTTATTAACAGGAACTGTGAGTTTGAGTTTACAACGTGTGTGAGTTATAACAGGACATGTGAGTTATAACAGGACATGTGAGTTATAACAGGACGTGTGTGAGTTATAACAGGACATGTGAGTTATAACAGGACATGTGAGTTATAACAGGACGTGTGTGAGTTATAACAGGACATGTGAGTTATAACAGGACACGTGAGTTATAACAGGACGTGTGTGAGTTATAACAGGACATGTGAGTTATAACAAGACACATGAGTTATAACAGGAAGTGTGTGAGTTATAACAGGACGTGTGTGTGTTATAACAGGACATGTGAGTTATAACAAGACTCGTGAGTTATAACAGGACATGTGAGTTATAACAGGACGTGTGTGAGTTATAACAGGACGTGTGTTATAACAGGACGTGTATGAGTTATAACAGGACGTGTGAGTTATGACAAGACACGTGAGTTATAACAGGTGTGAGTTGTGCGTCTGCGCCCTGTGACTGGAGGGTTTGTGGTTCAGGTTGTGCATCAGCGCCCTGTGACTGGAGGGCTTGTGGTTCAGGTTGTGCGTCTGCGCCCTGTGACTGGAGGGTTTGTGGTTCAGGATGTGCGTCTGCGCCCTGTGACTGGAGGGTTTGTGGTTCAGGTTGTGCGTCTGCGCCCTGTGGCTGGAGGGTTTGTGGTTCAGGTTGTGTGGAGGTTCAGATGGAAGAGAAACTGACCAAAGCAGTGGACGCTCTGATGCAGAAGCTCGTCCAGAGTCGCCGCCTTCCTCAGACTCCACGATCCCATCCTGCACCAGCTTTACAGCTCTGCACCAATCAGAGCGTCTGACCAATCAGAGCGCCCCTAAAGAGAGAGTAAGAGAGAACAGGTTTAACACTCTTTACTCCTGCTTTGGTCTTAGTTGAGTTCTGGTTTCAGAGCTCTGGAATCATACACCATAAAAAACTGGGTCAAACTCCAGTTAGAGCCAGTTCAGTCTCTGGTATAGACCTGGTTTAGTCCATGGTTTAGTCCATGGTTTAGTCCATGGTTTATTCCATGGTTTATTCCATGGTTTAGATCTAGGTTCAGTCCTGGTTTAGACCGAGTTCAGGGGGAATTTTTGGCAGAGGTTTTGTTCTCAATGTAGACCTGGTTTAGACCTGTTTAGTTCTGGTTTAGTCCTGGTTTAGAGCTGGTTTAGTCCTGGTTTAGACCTAGTTTAGTCCTGGTTTAGACCTAGTTTAGTCCTGGTTTGGACCTGGTTTAGACCTGGTTCAGTCCTGGTTTAGACCTGGTTCAGTCCTGGTTTAGACCTGGTTTTGACCTGGTTCAGTCCTGGTTTAGACCTGGTTCAATCCTGGTTTATACCTGGTTCAGTCCTGGTTCAGTCCTGGTTCAGACCTGGTTTAGACCTGGTGTAGACCTGGTTCAGTCCTGGTTTAGACCTGGTTCAGAGCTGATTTATACCTGGTTCAGTCCTGGTTCAGACCTGGTTTATACCTGGTTCAGTCCTGGTTCAGTCCTGGTTTAGACCTGGTTTACCTGGTTACCTGGTTCAGTCCTGGTTTAGACCTGGTTCAAGACCTGTTCAGTCCTGGTTCAGTCCTGGTCAGTCCGTGGTGTTCAGTCCTCTTTTTGCTCCACAGACGCGTGTGTTATGGTGGACCCTAGGTTGGTATGGAACACTCTATGTTAAAAAGACACACCATCATTAGTTTTTATATTATTGCTTCAAACACTCATTTTTAAAAACCTATCATCTGCAATAGCGGGTCTGCGGCCTTTTCAGGGGGTGATTGTTTCATGCGTTGGCCCATGGACGTCTAGGTAATTCTGTTCGTTGCCAGATAGAGACGTAGGAGGCTGTTTATGTACTCTTACATGTTCATATATTTTGTCACATAACTGACCGATTGTGTTATTTACCGCTCACTCGCGTTTCCATTCATGACCGACACAGGGTAAACATATGACACATCTACATCAACCAATAGAGTGCTCTTGGTGTAATACAGCTCCCAAACGAAGCTCCCAGAGCTAGCCTCGTACGTATCGCGTGGACCATCAAGGCTAACAGACTCTCTCCACTCGTAATAAGTCGATATATGTCCCTGCGATTCGCATCCAGTAACAATTGCAGACTTACAACGGCCTCTCTTATAGTTTACACTGTGGTTATGTTCAGATTGTATGTTCAATGTTGGAGGATTGGTAATTATCTCACACTGATTTTACGAGACGAGGCCACATACACAAACACACCTATTAGCATTCTGTTGAATAACAGCAGTGCGATTTGTTATATATCCAAGGCCTTAATAACTCACTAGGTATGACTAGCTGCTTTCTATAAAATGTTTTGCTTCATGGTATGCATGTGTGTTGTGTATGTACTGAGAATCGCTGTGTGTTTTCCTTATTTTCCACGTTTTCTCTCTTTGTAGGTAAGTTTGGTCTCTCCCATTGTATCAAATTCTTGTTTAGCAATTGTTCTACTTGATGTTGCCTCAGTGTTGTGTAATTTAGCTTCGTGGTTTTTGCTATTCCTTTTCATGGTTTTATGTTGTTACTCCAACTTCCTTGTGTTGCCAACGACCTCACTTGCTAGTCGGTGGCGCGCTGTCTTTTCCAGGCACGAATACCCGTGTCGGTTGCGCAGCAGGATGCTAGTAAACACTGTGTGCCTTGTAGAAAGCCGGGTACCGAGACCTCCCAATCGCAAACTTCCTCAACCCAGCATGCCTACCACGTCAGTGGCACTCGGACGGTAAGTAGCGGATGAGAGCATCTCCTGAGACCGGCCAGCACACACGATACTCGTTCAAGAATAAGGCATGAATAATGAAGACAAGAAAGAGTAGGTGGCACAGACAAGAAGAATCACCCGGTCCACATGTTCAGCATTACTGAGTTTCAGATGTCAACCCTTACTAAAAAACTTCTCATAACTGTGTGGGCAGACGCTGCGGCTCGTTGCTTTGAATAGACAGTTTACACACACTGTCATCTCAGGGATATATGAGCTCACCTAGACACAGCCCGAGAAGTGCCATTTTGGTACTCATCTTTCTACGTCTATACCATTGATCACCAAGGCGTGGGAAGATAGTTCCGCCTAATTTTCACTGTCTCCCAGAATGCACTAATTATTAAAAGTGCCTAACGAAAGCCAATACAATGTTCATGAATAATGCTCAAATTCCACAGCAACAACGTAGATACTAAACCCTTCACAACAACAGTTCTTGAGTGAACTGTTGCACAATGTTTTTATGTTTTATATTGAAGCTAACGCTGGTTAGCCTGAAGCTCAGGGAGACAAACACCACGTGTTATAATACAAACACGGAACGAGTTTACAAGTGGAGGACCATGTCAAAAGTGATTGTCACTCTGCGGCAAACGCGCTGCTCTGTACACTGGAGCCAGGCTGCAAAGCTACAGCTACCACACTACCCCAATGCGCTCATTATTTGTGAGCAATTTATTTGGCTCTCGAGGCAGGAAACTCCGCCCGTCACCTCCTGCATCAGACCGGGAACGAATACCTGGCCAAGCGGACTTCTGAACTTTGCAGGCATGGACTAGAACGACGACACTGCAGTACCCAATACGACGTTCGGGCTATGTAAGTTGAACCCAACAACAACCATCTGATCAGAGCTATGGTATTTTATTATTAATATCATATAAATTTATTATCTGCTACCCGGCATAGTATATTAAAGTATAATGACTCACACATCAGCAGGAGCACTAGTATATATTCTACAGGTTGAAATCGCACACCTCCAAGTTATATTACGATCATTGATACCATAATAGGATTACTGCTATCTTTTACGTGGTAGATTAAATAACTTAATTAAGATTTATTACAAACTATAGTAACTTAACTTAATAGTAAACCATAAGCTCTTAATTAACACATCACAAATTGCCAGCACACTACAACAGGGTCACGCTCTATTGACTACAGTTTGGATTTATAAAGTATACTTATAGATTAATATCATAAGTGTTCACGCATGAGCTTCGCCAGCGAAAAGGAAAATCTGTACTGTCGATAGCGCCAAATCTATATGGCTACACGTGCCACAGTGTTGGATGTCTCTGGTGACAGCTGATCCAATGGACACGTGGACTGGTGTGATCTAATGGCTTGCAGAGAGACCTATGAAACCTGCTATGCCACTACAGACACCGAAGGTAGGAGACCTAACCAGCAATAGAACTAAACCTAGAACTTAAATCCCCAAAGAACTAAAACCAGCGCTGACAAATCCAGACAAAATACACAGTTACGTCCTATTCGTCCAATCCGACCACTACGTGCCGACCGATCGTGAGTTCAACAGAAGAAAACGCCAAAACTAAAGGCACTTCGAGCTGACTCAGTGAATTGACTAGCAGTTCTTAAGAAGAACGCATAAGCAGTTGATAGGACAGAAGATATAAGAGGTGAGAATACTAAACCGTTCTCGTTCCTCGCTTCATTTTGTTAGTTAACCTGATAGAGGTCACCGACCTCTGAATACGCGGATACTCCACAAAATTAAGAATAACAAAATAACTCATTCTGTCACACAATCTGAGGTGAGCCCCAAACTTCGTATCACAGTGTTGTCCGGTTCCAGAGATGTGTCTGTCGGTCCCCCATATAGACATGTTGGTACATTACACCTTTTATCCTCTTCTCCCTCATCCAAATGTACACAGGTCTAAAATCTTGGAAATCCAGATCTCCAATTGTGGGTCCAGCCCTAGGTACCCAGAATTCACCTGTTAAGACATTGTATGAGAGTAGTGATCATGTCTCTAATGGTCGTGTCCTCCATAGAGTTTTCCTAAACTCTTAGATTGTATGAATTCCCAAAAAGGTGAAAATGAGCTGGTATAAAAGGGTTCAAACCGTTCCGGACAGGGCACTATAATCTAGAAGTGTTTATTATACCTTGAATACTACTATAATATGCTAACGCACGCAGCTGTGATGCGATGAATCTGTGCCGTGATAAGTGCCAAGCCTGTCCGGATAATTTAACGTTGATGCATTCATCTCGAAGGATTTGCAAAGACACCCACTCCTAGCACGAGGGGAAGTCGTTTAGACCGGATGTGGAGGCGGGGAAGGTAGCATTGGAGTGTATACAGCACGGAGCGATAGCATGTCTCAAAACTGTAGAGCGACCTACATGGATAGCTGGGCATCTCTTTAGTGAGATATGATTCAGCACAGTGATGTGTGGAGGTGAGGGTCTGTCTACTTCTACCCGTGTAATAAGTACAGTGGTGAGAGCACTGCAATGATAAACCCATGAAGAGATTTGAGACATGTGCCGGCGAGATCCATGAAGACAAGGAAGATGGCGAGCGACGAGGGAGGGGAGAGGCGAGAGAGAAGGAGAGGTGGAGAGGGAGGAGATGAAGGTGGAGAGAGGAAGAGAGAGAGAGAGGCAAGACCGAGAGGGAGGATGACGAGACGGGACGCGATAGAGAGAGGCGGAAGAGAGGGGCTAGAAGTAGGGAAGTGAGAGGGAGCAGTCGGCCGAGCACGGGAGGGGGAGTAAGGGAGAGAGAAGAGGCAAGACGACGGGAGGAGAGAGGAAGGGCCAGAAGAGAGGGAGCTGAGAACCTCGAGAGGGAGGGTGAATGCGAGAGATGGGGACAGAGGGAGGGGAGAGGGAGGGGAGAGGGAGAGAGAGACGAGAGCAACGAGGGGAGAGAGAGAGGGGCGAGAGAGGGGAGAGAGGGAGCAGATGACGAGCAGGGCCGAACGAGAGGGAGGAGGAGAGGAGGGAGAGAGGGGCGAGAGGGAGGGCGAGAGGGAGAGAGAGAGAGGCCAAGAGAGGAGGAGAGAGAGGGGCGTGAGGCGGCGAGAGAGGGAGGGGTGAGAGGGAGGGGACGAGGGAGGGGAGAGGCGAGGGGCGAAGAGTGAAGAGAGAGAGATGGAACAGAAAGAGGGAGGAGAGAGAGGGGCGAATTGACAGGGGGGATAGAGAGGGGCGACGAGAAGGAGACGCACGAAGAAGGGACGGTACGAGCAGGGAGAGAGAGAGGAGGCGAACGAGAGGGTGCGAGAGAGAGGACGGCTAGAGCGGATGAGGAGAGGTGTGAGGGGAGAGGGAAGAGCAGAGAAATGGAGGAAGTAGAGAGGAGGCAGTAGAAGAGAAGACGGCCAAAGAGAGGAGACGAGATGCGTCGAGAGGGGCGAAGAGAGGGCCGAGAGAGGGCGAAGAGAGGGAAGGGAGACGGGAAGGAGACGAAAGCGAGAGGGAGAGGAATGACGAGAGAAGAGCGGACGGGAGAGAGAGCGGGGCGAGAGGAGGGTGAGAGAGGGCGAGGAGAAGGACGACGGGAGGGAGGTAGGGAAGAGAAAGCGCAAGAGAGGGAGGGAGAGAGGGGCAGAGAAGGGAGGAGGGACGAGAGAGGGAGGGGAGGCAGAGAGGAGAGAGAGTGGCAGGAGAGGAGAGAGGCGAGACGAGGGAAGGGAGAGGCTGAGGCGGAAGGGAGGAGGAGGAGGGATGAGAGAGAGAGGCAACGAGAGGAGGAGAGAGAGGGGCGAGTGAAGAAAGAGAGTAGGGCCAGAGAAGGGAGGGGAGAGGAGAGAAGAGGGAGGGGAAGGGAGAAGCAGAAGGAGGAGAGAGGGAGAGAGAGAGGAGGGCGACGAGAGGGGAGAGAGAAGAGAGAGCGAGGGCGAGGAGAGAAGGAGGAGAGAGAGGCGGCGAGAGAGGGGAGAGAGAGGGAAGAGCGAGGGCGGAGAGAGAGAAAGGAGGAGAGAGAGGCAGAGAGGGCTGAGAGGGGCAACAAGAGGAGAGGATGGGAGAGCGGAGGGAGAGGGAGGGGAGAGGGCGAGAACGAGAGAGAGGCCAAGCAGAGGGAGGAGGAGCAGAGATATAGTCAGACCGACGACATACTCCGCATCGTGCGAGAGCGGGCGAGAGAGGGAGGGGAGAGGGAGGGATGAGGGAGGGGAGAGGGAGGGGATGAGGGAGAGGAAGGAGAGAGGCAAGAGAGGAGGCATGAGAGAGGGGCGAGAGAGGGGATTGAGAGGGACGAGAGAGGGGCAGGCGAGAGGGAGGGAAGAGGGAGGGGAGAGGGAGGGAGAGAGGGGGGGAGAGGGAGAGAGAGAGAGCAAGAGAAGGGAGGGAGAGAGAGGTGCGAGGAGAGGATGACGATGAGAGACGGGAGTGGGAGAGGAGGGGAAGAGTAGGGAGGGATGAGAGAAGGGGAGAGGGAGAGAGATGAGATAGCAATGAGAAGGGAGAGACCGAGAGAGTAGGGCAAGTCAAGAAGGAAGGCGATGAGCACAGAGGGCGAGAAGAGAGAGTCAGACGGAATCGGGAGCGGAAGAGGGAAGATGGAGAGGGCGCGATATGCATAAGTAGGAGGCCAGACACGACATAGGGAGCGGCGAGAAGACAGAGCTAGAGAGGGGCTAACGCACTGAGATTAGAGTAGAGAGTGGATGAGAGACAGCGAAGGTAGGATAGACCGAAACGAACGAAGAAGAGACCAAGAGACGAGGCGAGAACGAGAGGGGCGGAAGAGAGCGGGCGACGAGAGGCTGCGCAGATGAGGCCGATGGGAAGAGCAGGAGGGACGAGGGAGGGGTCGGAGAGGGCAGAGCACGAGAGAGGCAGAGGAATCACACCAACAGCGCGAGGGGGAACCCGCATCAAAATAAGCAACTAGACCAAAGTGTTAGTATACAATAACAACCAAACCAGTACCTAATCAACAGACAATTCAGAACGCTGACTTAGACACGCAGCTACAAACTGAGCTCAAGCCTAGGAAAAGAGTTATAGAGCACTTAACAGAATCGATTACCATATCATCATCATCAAAAACAAACTACATCTAAGATGGCCCGCAACGCCCTCCACTGTCCAAACTACATCCACTCCAATACTACAAGAGATCGGGAACTTCCAATCTCGCCATCGCGCCGTGAGGAGAGGGGCGAGAGAGGGGGAGAGAGGGGCGAGAGAGGGAGGGAGGGAGAGAGAGAGGCAAGAGAGGGACCGGAGAGGGGGCGAGGGGAGAGGGGAGAGAGGAGCGAGAAAGAGGAGAGAGAGGGGAGAGAGGCGAGAGAGGGGCGAGAGAGGGAGAGAGGAGGTGAGAGGAGGGAGAGGGAGAGAGAGAGAGGGAGAGAGAGAGAGAGAGAGAGGGGCGAGAGAGGGAGAGAGAGGGGCGAGAGAGGGAGCGAGAGAGGAGAAGAGGAGGGAGAGAGGGAGAGAGAAGAGGAGGAGAGGGAGGAGAGAGAGAGGAGGGAGAGGAGGGGAGAGGGAGAGGGAGAGAGCGAGAGGCGAGAGAGAAGGAGGAGAGAGAGCGGGAGGAGAGGGAGGGGAGAGAAGAGGGGAGGAGAGAAGAGAGAGGAGAGATGAGAGAGGGAGAAGAGAGGGCGAGAGAGAGAGGAAGAGAGGGAGAGAGAGAGAGAGAGAGGAGAGAGAGAGAGAGGAGGGAGAGAGGAGAGAGAGAGGGGCGAGAGAGAGAGAGGGAGAGAGGGGGAGTTCCTGCCTTAGGCCCAAAGCATCATCTGACCTGTTACTCATGATGTCAGCGCTTCAAAGAGGTCTAATGTAGAACTAAAGCAAGACTAAAACAGAACTAAACCAGGATTTAAATAGAACTAAACCAGGACTAAACAAGGACTTGACCAAACCTAAATCAGAACCAAACCATGAAGGAGGCCGAGGACAGAACTTTACAACAGGTGGCGTCATTGAGAGCCGAGCTGTAAAACACACCAGCAGAGGCAGAAGTGCTCCTCAGAAAAATACACAAAGGTTTTACTCGGCGAATGTGTATGCTCCACCAGGGGGCGACATCACCTTCTATATTAACATTAAGACCTGATTGCAAACCGCGCTGAGGGAGCCCTAATCTGCGGCGGCGATTGGAATCTCATGTTCATCTACATGAGACGTGTCAAACAAATGAATGAAGGTAGATGATTGACAGACATCATCTGGAGGAGATGAACCCTAGAACACGCCTGTCTCCACGGTTTTTATCATCCACATGCGATCTACTCCAGAACTAGCTTCAATCTCAAATCACTGAGGCAGATTTAGGCACAATAGACCTAAGTGATCATGCTCCTGTCTACAGCTCTGTGATCTGCAGGAAACACCTCCACAGCTCTGTGGATCTGCAGGAAACACCTCCACAGCTCTGTGGATCTGGAGGAAACACCTCCACAGCTCTGTGGATCTGCAGGAAACACCTCCACACCCTGTGGAGGTTCAATGCCCGCCTGCTTCATGCCACTACAACTCAGACTAAGTTTCAGACTAACATTTTTATTTTATTAGTCCATTCTTATTTCATACATGCCTTATTTTATATATTTTACAATTATTATTACAATTATTATTATTATTATTATTATTATTATTATTATTATTATTATTATTATTATTAACATTAACAGTATTATTATTATTATTATTAACATTATTATTATTATTAACATTATTATTATTATTATTATTATTATTAACATTAACAGTATTATTATTATTATTATTATTATTATTAACATTAACAGTATTATTATTATTATTATTATTATTATTATTATTAACATTATATTATTATTATTATTATTATTATTATATTAACATTAACAGTATTATTATTATTATTAATATTATTAACATTATTATTATTATTATTATTAACATTATTATTATTAATATTATTATTAACATTAACAGTATTATTATTATTATTATTATTTATTATTATTATTATTAAACTATTATTATTATTATTATTATTATTATTATTTTACATTATTATTATTATTATTATTATTATTATTATGTATTATTATTTATTTTTGTAGCTTTGTCCACTGACAAATGAAATACATCTTTTTCTGATTCTGATTAATGACCCAAACGACACTGATGGAAAATGGAAAATGACAGTGGTGAACTTGCCCCGCCCATCCATCCTCTGGGAAGCTGCTGAATCAGTTTTGAGAGAAAATTATAGCCATTGCCTTAAGATCTGCCTGTCATGACCGAAGACCGAAAATAACTATTTTGAGAATACAAGGTGCAATCAAGACTAACGAATAATACAACCTCGGGAAGTGACGGGTTCGAGTGCGATAAAGCTTTAAAAGACACAGACACTGGGCCTTAGTAAAGCTCAGATCCTCCGACTGTGCCTCACATAGACCCATCTCAGTCTGAATGTGGACTATCATTTCTACGCCTCATTTCTGTCCAAAAGAATGGACCAAATCCTCCCAAATGTGATCCACAATGATCAGACCGGATTTAAGACCCAACGACAAACACAAGACAACATCAGACCATCTTTACACACTGACCAAATACACACACAAACAACACAAAGTGGAATAAGAAGTCTGGACCTGAGAAGGTTGGACTCTGTGAGCTGGACTTATGTCTTTAAAGTGATGAACACATTTCACCACATCAAGAATTAAGATCAAAGGTCACCTGACAGACCCCACTGACTCTGGAGTGAGGGGTGACACAGGGCTGCGCGTTTCCCCGCTCCTGTTTGCTTTGCACTTGGAACCATTGGCCCAAAGTATGAGACAATCACAGACAATTCACGGTTAGAAAGACCTATCCATCTGTGTGGTCTTCCATAAAGATCTATCAACACTTATGGAGAAAAGACTAGCCCAGACTTAAGTGAAATCAAAGGACTGAAACTATAAACATGAATGTTTTGCCCAGGTTTCTCCAGACCCTGTTCCAGACCCGGTTCCAGACCCTGTTCCAGACCCTGTTCCAGAGTTCCAACCCTGTTCCAGACCCTGTTCCAGACCCTGTTCCAGACCCGGTTCCAGACCCTGTGTTCCAGAACCCTGTTCCAGACTCGGTTCCAGACCCTGTTCCAGACCCTGTTCCAGACTCGGTTCCAGACCCTATTCCAGACTCGGTTCCAGACCCTGTTCCAACCCTGTTCCAGACCCTTGATTTGTGTGACGAGGACAGAAACCTCGAATCCGATTTCAAAGTGCAGTGATCATCGACCTGATCCCAGCTCCGAGCCAGAACATGAAGCTCGATGGAAGAAAACCACTGTCACATGACTTCAGAACGATGTCTATGGATGACTCAAACCCACCAGGGTCTGGACCAGAGTACGAGGTCAGATTGGGGTCGGATCCAGAACGAAACCAGGTCTAAACCAGGACTTTCCATTGACAGAGTGTTTTTTCCACAGGTGAACTGCAGCTGCGCCGCGCTCTCACACTTATCTCTGAAAACACCTCCACCATGATTTAAGAAGACCTGAACCTGAGACCTGGAACCTGGACTGAACCTGACTCTGACCTGGACTGAACTGGACTGAACCTGACTGAACCTGGACTGAACCTCTGGACTGAACCTGGACTGAACCTGGACTGACCTGACTGACTGGGACTGAACCTGGACTAACTGAACCTCCTGGACTGAACCTGAAACCTGAGGACTGAACCTGGACTAACCTGACTGAACCTGGACTGAAACCTGGACTGAACTGAACCTGGACTGAACCTGGGTGATGAACCTGAACTGAACCTGGACTGACCTGAACCTGGACTGAACCTGGACTGAAACTGAACCTGACTGATCTGAACCTGGACTGAACCTGGACTGAACCCTGGACTGAACCTGGACTGAGGCTAACCTGGACTAAACCTGGCTAAACCGAGGCTAAACCTAAACCTGGACTAAAGCTGGACTAAACCTGGACTAAACCTGGACTAAACCTGGACTAAACCTGGACCTAAACCTGACTAAACCTGCTGGACTAAACCTGGACTAAAACCGGACTAAACCTGGACTAAACCTGGACTGAAACCTGGCTAAACCTGGACCGAGGCTAAACCTGGACTAAACCTGCGACTAAACCTGGACTAAACCTGGACTAAACCTAAACCTGGACTGAACCTGGACTAAACTGACTAAACCTGGACTAAACCTGGACTGACTGCAGGACTAACCTGGACTAAACCTGGACTTAAACTAAACCTGGACTGATGGCTAAACCTGGACCTGGCTAAACCTGGGACTAACCTGGACTAAACCTGACTACCTGGGACTAAAACCTGCGGACATAAACCGGACTAAACCTGGAAACCTGGACTAAACCTGGACTAAACCTGGACCTGAGGCTAAACCTGACTAACCTGGACTAAAACCTGGATAAACCTGGACTGAGGCTAAACCTGGGCTAAAACCTAACCTGGACTAAACTGGAAAACCTGGACTAAACCTAAACCTGGACTGAACTGGACTAACCTGGACTAAACCTGGACTAAACCTGGGACTCACCTGGACTAAACCTGGACTTAAACTGACTAAACCTGGACTAAACTGGACTAAACCTGGACTAAACCTGGACTAAACCTGGACTGAGGCTAAACCGACCAGGTCTAAACCTGGACTAAACCAGGTCTAAACCAGATACCAACCACAATAAACCAGGTCTAAACCTGGACTGAACCAGACTCTAAACCAGACTAAATCAGGACTAAACCAGGACTAAAATCAGGACTAAACCAGGACTAAATCAGGACTAAACCCATTTTTGACAAACTACAGAAAAAAGTCTTTAAACTGGGACAAGTCCAAGACAAAAACCAGGACTTACCTCATGAAGCAACACCCAATAGTTTGAATATTCAAATCTTGTCCAGTTCTCTGGTTCTCCGTCTGGACTCGGGTCTGGATCCTGGTCTAAGTTTATGCTCCCTGATCCTACTTGTTATGGTCCCTGTTCCCCGGGTCTCTGGACTAGTCTCTGACTAGTCACTGTCTGGTCCTAGTCCAGTCCCGGGGGTCTCTGGTCTCTGGTCTCTGGTCTCTGGTCTCTGGTCTCTGGTCTCTGGTCCCTGGTCCCTGGTCCCTGGTCACTGGTCACTGGTCTCTGGTCTCTGGTCCTAGTCCAGGTCCCTGGTCCCTGGTCCCTTGTCTCTGGTCTCTGGTCTCTGGTCTAGTCCAGGTCCCGGCCTTTGTCCCTCACAAACACTTCCTCTCATTCTCTGTGAGGTTTTCTGTCGAGCTAAAAATACTAACCAACAACAGCAGGAAAACCCACACATAAACCCAGGACTAAAGGACAACCAGGACTAACCCAGGACTAACCAGGAACTAAACCAGGACTAACCAAGACTAAACCAGGACTAACCAGGACTAACCAGACTAACCCAGGAACTAACCCAGGACTAAACCAGGACTAAACCAGGACCTAAACCAGGACTAAACCCAGGACTAAACCAGGACTAACCCAGGACTAACCCATACTAACCATACTAACCCAGGACTAACCCAGGACTAAACCCAGGACTAAACCAGGACTAACCCAGGACTAACCCAGGACTAACCAGGACTAACCAGGACTAACCCACTAACCCAGACCCAGGGAACCAGGACTAACCCAGGACTAACCCAGGACTAAACCAGGA
>BJKM01001518.1:0-28988 GCA_015082035.1 Chaenogobius annularis | reverse complement strand
GGCCACATAACTTTTCCCTTCTCTGATGGGGGGCCAGGGTCAGTTTGAACCAGAAAAAAGTGTGACGATCGCAGGGGGGCCTAAATGTAAACATGTATTGTTTTCCAGAAAGCCACATATAACCAAATATGAATAACCCTTTCCGAGATCAAATAACCCTCTCTGGGGTCTTCACAGAAAGAAAGTTTGTGTTGTGCCGTGCACAGTCTTGGGTCAAAGTTCAGCTTCAGTTGTCAGAGCAGAATCTATGACTCATATGAGCATGAATAATGCGTCTCTTGTATTGTTCAAATGTGGAGGTGGGCCGTATCCGGCCCCTGGGCAGTAGTTTGGGGACCACTGATCTAGAGTGTGCTTGTGACTGTGAGTCGGTTTATTTACATTTTGAGCAAAACCAATACTAGCTAACAGGGCGTTAAAAGAATTACTGAGCGAGTTATCGTTCACGTTCACGTGGATATTGGAGGAGGGGCTTGAGATGTGTTGTTAGCTCGCGCCGCGGTGTGCTCCTTCCGAAACTCACTGAGAAAGCGGACCAAATAACAAATGTAGACTCTGTGTATCTGTGCAGTGGTCTTTTGACCCGTGAGTCAGGTCTGGCCAAGAAAGTTTCATTTCAGGGCAGCAGATCGCCGTATGTCGCACGTGCTCGCTCCGTGTAGCTTTGTATTCTGCCGCGTCTACATTCACTTCCTCATTAAACTAATTCCTCCGTGAATATGAGTCTGATTGTAAGAAATCACACAGCGTTTTGAAGTTTAGGACTAAGACTTCTTAATTTGAAGTAGTATTTTAATGATGGCTCTACCTAAAATATGGGATGAAGTTGGGTTTTTAGGGTTTATGGTTTATTTTTCCCCCATGTCAAATCAGATGTCGGGCCATTTTATTTCTCATGCTAGGGATGGCGGCCCCTAGGTAGCGAGACCCCTGTTGTTTGGACAAACTCCCATGAACCCTCGAGCACCCGATGGAGAGTATAGAGCTGATCCAGTGTTCCACGACCAGGACGAAAACCACACTGCTCCTCCTGAATCTGAGGTTCAACTATCGGTTGGATTCTCCTTCCCAGTACACTGGAATAGATCTTACTGGGGAGGCTGAGAAATGTGATCCCTCTGTAGTTGGAACACACCCTCCGGTCCCTCTTCTTGCACAAAGGGACCACCATCCCGGTCTGTCAGTCCAGAGGCACTGTCCCCGACCGCCACGCGATGTTGATGAGACGTTTCAGCCAAGACGGTCTGACAACATCCAGAGACTTTAGCTACTCAGGGTGGATCTCATCTACCCCCGGAGCCCTGCCACCGAGGAGTTGCCAACAATCTCAGTGTCTTCAGCTTGGGTGATGGACGAGTCAGCCTTCGAGTCCCCATTCTCTGCTTCCTCTCCAGAAGACGTGACAGCAGGATTGAGGAGGTCCTCAAAGTATTCCTTCTACCGTTCGACGACATCCCCAGTCGAGGTCAACAAATCTCCACCTGCACCATAAACGGTGTTGGTGAAGCATTGCTTCCCCCCTCATGAGGTACTGGACGGTTTGCCTGAATTTCTTTGCGGCGGACCGATAGTCCTCCTCCACGGTCTCTCCGAACTCCTCCCAGCCCCAGGTTTTTGCCTCTGTGACAGCACAAGCGGCACCACCGGGTTCGAGGGGTTGCCGCCGCGACAGCCAATTGAGACTTTGCGACCACAGCTTCGAGCAGCCGCATTGACAATGGAGAGAACATGGTCCACTCGGACTCAATGTCCCCAGCCTCTCCCGGAGGTGTGAGTCGAAGACCCTGCTGACAGAGGGCTCTGCAAGGTGTTCTCAACAGACCCTGACAATGCGCTTGGGCCTTGTTACGGAAAAAAATATCATTTGGACATTATAGACTTCTCATCTCCAGTTCAAACCTGGACCCGCCTGTTAGCATATAACTAATATTACATACTTACTTTAGCACCAAATGACATTCAGTTTTTATCAATTGTGACCAGGGATGTAACAATAAACAAAATATAGCTTCTTTGCCTTAAAAACAGATGAAACAGAACTACAACGACCATGATCCTTTGCGCCATTGCAGTGCAGACAACTGTTATTAAGCACTGGTATACATACATTTTTGGGAATATAACAGTATTTATTCATTTATTCACTCATGTCATTTAATGATTCACAGAAAAGTTTGTCAAGGCATTTTAAAGGGAAACGTTATCTACAGTTGGCCTCTCTTCAATATTGAAATAATTATTTTACGGTGAAATTAATATCACGATAATGATTTACATTTACATCCATAATCGTAAGAACAGCGAGAGATTGGAATAATAGGTGCCAACAATATATATCCCAAAAGTATTTTTGTGCAACATTTTGTGCAAGAAAAAACGTTTTTTATACAATTCATGTGGCATCAACAAGAAAAATTGGGACATTCTCTAAGTACGTGGGACAAGTGACAGGGGCCTATATATGTGTGTGTTATTGCCATAATGATTGTATTTTTCATATATTTGTATTAAAATTTGAAAAAAAAAAATCAATTTGGGTTGAGACTTCCGCCTTAGCGAGATGAACAGCCAATCACCTGCTCCGCTCCTGCTCCCGTCCAATCAAGTTGCAGAACAAGAACATCCGGAGGAGAAACTGAACAGATTTGCAGCTCGAGTAGATCTTGTACTCATTAAAAGGTAAGATTTGAAGGACTCCGGAGCCAGTCTCATGTATTTTCCCTATTTCTGTGTCTGAAGCAAGCCCCGGAAGCCAAAATGGCGCCCAATTCAAGCCTATGGCGTGTGCTCATTGGCGCATGTCTCCAAAAAAGTTCCCTACTTCCGCGTTACTTCCTGAATAGGGAGTCTAGTGCCTCCCCTTTTATGACGACATCGCCATGTCGCTTTGGCGTCGGGTACGAGCACGGCGACAGCAGAACGAGAGAAAGACTGAGGACAGTTAGAGCGGACTTTTGGAGTCTGTGGTCTTGAAATGGTGACGACATGTAGAATGATGAATTGTTATATCTATCTATAAATATAAAGGTTTCATGTTGTAAAGCGAAAATGGTTTCTTTGCAGAAAGCATGAGCCGTGAACTCATGAATGCTTCTTTTTGTGTAGCTAAACGTTAGCTTGTGTTAGCTTGTGTTTAGCTTGTGTGAACTGTGTAATCGTTCATTTACACTTCGTATTGAATGATGTGTGAAAACGTGTGAAATGACATAAAACACAATGCACGTGTCTCGTTTGTCTCGTCTTCTTCTGTTTGGTTTCCGTCCGACACGCGCTCTTCTGATGATCGTTCACGAGGATGCGTGCGCGGTCAGAGCGCGTACATGTTCGCCGTGACGTAAAAAATTTGATTTGTAAGGATTTTAGAAACGGTAAAAGAGTGAAATTCCTTCTATTTTATTGTTAGACTAAAAAGAATTTCGCACTTTCGGTAATTTTACAGGCCGAACTGTTGAAATGGTTGGTGCCTGAAGCTGCAGTCCCGCGTAATGGCCACTACTCAATTTGGATCGCGGACAGAGGGGGCGTGCCTTATCCAGTTATTATAATAGATCCATGGTCTGAAGTGACGTGACACTCTCGTTGCTACTGCCATCTTGAGGACGAAAGCCACACTTACACTGTGGCCTGAGCCAGCAAAAACTTTTTGTCAAAAAGTCTCTAAACAAAGGATTCCTCTTCTGAATCATCCCCCAAGACCCCGTTTGTCCAGAAATGTGTGACTGAGGTCAGGAGGGAGCAGTGGACTTACAGAAATCACTCCAGACTGAGCGGTGAGCTGTTTGTTTCAGGGAGTTAGCAGCTGGCTAATGCTAGTTTACATATTATTTCGTGGCTATGCTAATAATCGTTAACCTACGTGCATACAACTGTTACCTAGCAACCATAGTTAAAACAAGAGCCAAAATCCTTATATATTATACGACAGTTCTGATTTGACAAACAATAATACCATGTAACACCTTAATTTTGATCACATTGTACTTTGCTGTGAAATATCTAAAAGGTAAATTCAGAAATGTTAAATCTGACCATTTTAATTAGGGATTAGACTCATTAACTTCTAGTATTATAACAAAAATCTGTTTTAACAGTATTAATTGTAGCTGCCCCCTTCTGTATTAAATGTGATTGGCCTGTAGAATGTTGTGATGTCATCTGAAACCCAGCAATTCCATTTTAGAACTCGGCACTACTTCCTGGAAATTTAAATGAATTTTATTTTTCTAAACATTCTTCACAAACTACAATTTAACGGAAGTAAAAAATGTGATTCCAACATATAATTTGAAAATAATACATGATATGATTGAAATCCACTTTTATCCTTTTTTGTGACAGGAACGAGCCAAAACGTTAGAGGGCGTGAACCTTCAGACTCTGTTCTTTGGTCAAAGCTGTTCAAGGACTTTCTGCTGTCACTTCTGCATTTAACCTGCTCCTGCCGCATTGTCTGTAAGTATGACACTCTGAAATCCAACCATCACCCAAACCGTTAAACAATCTCTTATGCATTAGCCTTTTTGTCTACTTTTTGAACATTTGAGTCTTTTATGAATTTTTCATCTAAAATATGATCGGCTTTTATGGAAAACAACAGGCCAGCTACAGTTCATGAGGTCAGATATCCAGTTCTTTCTGGGGATTGGTGTCGTGAGTGCCTGGGGAGTTTTTTGGGGGGGCCCTTCATTAGGGTTGAACTTCCCTCCCTTTTGCAATCTTTTTCTTATCAGGGTTTGGGTTCTATGCCAGTTTCCAGCATGAACCCTTTTGTTTTCTTTTTTACCCTTTTAGCTGTTTCTGTGTTCCTATGGTTCCTGTGTATGTTTGTTGTTTTCAACCAGAGAGATTAAAAATATTCTAAAGTTATCAACGGTAAGATCAATACAATCAACCCAATGGCATCGGAAGTGTTACAAGGAGCATCCTTCAATGTGAATGGCATACTAAACCCAATCAAACATTTTAACCAACCAAAATGAAAAAAGAAAGAATAGACATTGTACATACATTACAAGAGACACATTTGAATGACACTGAGCATCAAAAACGAAATTCTATTACAAAAAAATCCTATTATTCATCATACAAACATAGAAGGTGAGTTGCAATTTTGATTTCAAATCGAATAGTTTTTGAATGGAGTTTTGAATGAAAGGATAAAGAAGGCAGATATGTGCTGTTCAAAGGGAATATTAATGGAAAGGTTTTCACTCTTTTGAATGCGTATGCTCCACCAGGGAGTGATGTCACTTTCTATATACTGATGTCATGGACCTGATTGTGAACCACTCTGAGGGAACCCTAATCTATGGCGGCGATTGGAATCTTTGCATTCAGCCTACATTAGATGTATCGAACTCAAGAGGCACTGGAGGAAGAATGAATAGGAAGTTCAGTATCTTACTGAAGAATATAGGATTGATTGACATGGAGGGGCATAAACTCTTGGGAACGCCAGTATACCCATTTTTCTAACCCACATACAATCCATTCCAGAATAGATTACTTTTTTGTTCTCAATTAAGACCAATCCATCTCACTGAAGCAGATATAGGCACAATAGACCTAAGTGATTATGCTCCTATCTACATCTCTGTAGATTTGGAGGAAAGGCAAAAAAACGCACTTTGGAGGTTCAATGCCAGCCCAGCCATCTTAACGACCCTTTGTTTCAGGAAAAAATGTCCAACAATCTGGAGGAAAAATTATACTGGGTACATTTCTCCGTCCATCCTTTGGGATGCTTCCAAAGCAGTCTTGAGAGGACAAATTATAGCAGTAGTCATAGCCAAGAAACAAAGGGTGAAAAAGCTAAACGATATGCAAGAAAGGAAAATCATGCCAAAAAGAGGTGTCCTAAAATGCAACAAGAAATTAAAAAGATAAGAGGAGAAATGGATGATCTGGCTTCACATGAAATAGTTAGGAAAATGCTCTTTACCAAACAAAGATATTATGAAAGTGGATCACAAATTTCAAAATTACTATCTTGGATACTTAAAAAAACAACAAGCTGAAAGAACAATTTTTAAAATACGGGACAGGCAAAATTCTGTACTCTTGACTAAACAAGACCAAATTAAATGAGCATTTGAATCCTTTTATAAAAACCTATTTTCAAAAATTCCATACGATAAAGATGATATAAATTCCTTTCTGGACACCCTCAATTTGCCTGTTATGTCAGAAGAACAAAATAAAAAAATTAGGAGCTGAAATTACAGTTTGGCATGGCAAAAGAATACCAAAAGAAGGGAAGGATCGATTAGATTGTGCCTCATATAGACCTATTTCTATTCTGAATGTGGACTATGGTGTCTACACCTCAATTATGTCCAAAAGAATGGAACAAATACTCCCAAACCTAATCCACAATGATCAGACAGGATTCATTACCAATGCAGATGATGTTCTGATGTATTTGAAATTTCCATACCTAATGTGATGCATTTTCTCCAAGAAATTGCTCCAATGTCTGGATACAAAATTAATGTACAAAAAACTGAAATTATATCATTGTGGCATCCCCCTCTGACCTTTAGAAAGACCTACCCATTTAAATGGCAAACTGAATTACTTAGATATTAAGGTGTGGTACTCCATAGAAACAGTTCTGGAGAAAAATTATACCCCTCTTTTTTATTACTATAAAAAATGGAACCTTATCCGCTACTTAAGTCTAAATCAAAGGATTGAAACTATAAAAATTAATGTTTTGCGCAGATTTCTCTATCTGTTTCCATCCCCAGCCGGCTGTTTGATGAGTGAAGTAAAGCAATCTCAAGATTCATATGGCAAGCCAAAAAAACTGTATTCGATGCAAAACTTTACAACTATCAAAAGAAAAAGGAGGCTGGAGTTTACCTTCTTTGAAACATTACTTTATTTGAGATCAGATCAGAGCCGCGTTGTACTGCTGTGACCCAGAATATGAAGCTCAATGTAAAAATATTGAGATTAATGTTGTGCCGGGGGTTCCTGTACAGGCCTTACTGGCAGATGGCGGGCGGTTGAGTCATTTGGGGGAGGTTGAGAACCCTTGGGTGAAGTCTGTTCTTGCAACATGGAAGGAGCAAATCAAAACATACATAGTTTGTATGTTAAAAAAACTTAAAATTTTAAATTGCTTGGCTTATGATCTAAATTTCACACCTAACAGCACAGACTCAAGATTTAAAGGATAACAAAAGGTATAAAGGTCTTCTCATCTGAAGAGCTTTGATGAGTTGAAGGAATCCTTTGGCTGAGAGAAACAGGACTTTCATAGGTATTTACAAATAAGGAGTTATTATCAAGAAATCAAAAAAATGTATGACCAACGTAGCTTTTTGAATTAAATATTTATTAAAGCATATAAATCTGTACTTTCAAGGGGATTAATATACAAATTATTCAAATGTATTAACAATTTGAGCAGTCACTCTACTGATTACATTAAAACTAAATGGCACTTTGTTCTGGCTGATGATGAATGGGAATGTATATATCTCAGTGGAGAACCACAAAATCACATGTTTGGAGGGAATTCTGCTGGAAAAGAGTGTCTCGCTTCTTTGTAACCCATTGTCCAATACTCACAGGGAAATGCCGACTCTTGGAGAAACTGTGGCAGCCTGGAAGCAAACCACTATCATGTGTTTTGGGACTGTCGTTCGGGGTTATTGGACTGAAATGAATAATGCACTCCAGAGTTTTTGACATTGCCATCCCATTTAATTTTAGAACAATGTAAACTCCTGTCATGGACACAAACAGTAGATACCTTTTGGAGTGTACTTTTGGTGGTGGGAAAAAAGGCCATCACAAAGAAATGGATGACACAAACATCGCCAGTGATCAAGGACTGGACTGACATAGTGACTGATGGACAAATGGAAAAAATGAGATTCAGACTTAATTTGGAAATGGAACAAATTTAACCGCCTTTGGACCAAATGGGACTCATATTTTAATTTTAATATGCAGTGATTTTGTTTGTATTTTATATTTAATTGAAATCTATGTATTTTTTTAATTTTTTTTTATTATTATTCTTTCTGGTCATTTAATGTTATGTTCTGTTTGTGTTTTGTATTATCTATTCGTTTATTTAAAAAAACAAAACAAAAAAAACCTTATTTCAACAGTGATTCGGGAATTCACAGTTAAACACGGCCACTTCAAACTCTTGTAAAGTTCTTTATCTAAAATCATTATTTATTGACGTCTCCTTTTTCTGTGTTCATGGCAGCTCTACAAAGACCTTAAGGAGAATGGGGTTCGCCTGTGACCAGTGTGGAAAGACATGGCTCGTTCCTTCTGCACTCAAACAACACTACAGAACTCACACAGGAGAAAGACCATATGAGTGTGACCTGTGTGGAAGCAGCTTTTCTAGTGCAAGTGATCTAAAAAAGCACACCAGAGTCCACTCTGGAGAAAAGCCATTCAGCTGTGATGTTTTGTGAGAAGGCATTTTCATGCTCAAGCAGCTTAATATCACACATGAGAATCCACACTGGAGATAAACCTTACAGCTGTGTGTTGTTTGTGAGAAGGAATTTTCATACTCAAGCAGCTTTGTAAGACACATGAGAGTTCACAATGGAGCGAAACCTTACAGCTGTGATGTTTGTAAGAAGGCCTTTTCCCAGTCAAACACCTTAGTAAGACACATGAGAGTCCACACTGGAGAGAAACCTTACAGCTGTGATGTTTTGTGAGAACGCCTTTTCATCCTCCAGCCACTTAGTAACACACATGAGAGTCCACACTGGAGAGAAACCTTACAGCTGTGATGTTTGTGAGAACGCCTTTTCACGCTCAAGCCACTTAGTAACACACATGAGAGTCCACACTGGAGAGAAACCTTACAGCTGTGATGTTTGTTGAGAAGGCATTTTCCCAGTTAAGCACTTAATAGTACAACACGAGAGAGCCACACTGGAGAGAAACCTTACAGCTGTGATGTTTGAAAAGGCATTTTCCCAGTCTAGCAGCTTAAAATCACACATGAGAGTCCACACTGGAGAAAACCAATTTGTCGGTGAACAGTGTGAGAAGGTTTTTTGGATTAGGGTCGAATAATTTTAAACATATTAAAATCTGCCGCGCTAAAGAGCAAAGGTGCAGCTCTGACCAGTGTGAGAGCGCTTTGAGAAAACTTGCTCATCCGAAGGCCCATTGTCTTGAACAAACTAAAGAAGATGGAGTTTCCGAGGCTGGATCATGGGAACCCAAAATCAGACTCAGAAATCTGGAGATCAGGCTCCAGAGAGTCCAGACCGAGAAGTGAAGACCAGTGTAGATCCAGCACATACAATTGTCCCTTTTACTGTATTTAAATTTTCTTTTGTTTGTTTTTTTTGAAAAAATTTTGGCCGAAGGCTACTTGGACAATGGAGGCAAAGGGGTGAAGTGTCTTGCCAAAGGCCACAATAACATTGTGCACTTCTGCCCCCCAGTGGCACTGGGTGTTCTAGTGGGCTCCCATCCAAGGACTAACCAGACCCATCCCTGCTTAAATTTTGCGACCTGAGGAGATCGGGCTTTGACAAGTTGACGTCTTAAAGGTGTATTGTGTATGTTTTCTGGTGGAGTGTCTGTTCATCATCTGTTTGTCTCTGTGGAGATGTTATTGTTTTGTATGTAATTTTCCGCAAAATAGCATTAAATTTATCTTGCATTTATTCATGCCTTATTTGATCCTATAGACGTTGGTGTTATTTTTATTTTAATAGTCATTGTTTTTTATGTTGCACCTTAACGCCGAAACATGTTCCTATGTTTGCGAACTGTATTCAGTGATGATGGCAATAAACCTTTTCTGATTATGATTCAAACATGTGTTTTCATTGCGAAATAAAATAGCTTGCAAATGTCAGAGAGAGCGTTAGACATTGTTGCTTATGTTCACAGTTCATTGAGTAAATTTCACATTTTCAATGTGAAGCCTCACAAAAATCCTCACTCTCCTTTCCATCCCCACTCTCACCCAGGGGCCTTCCCAACCATCTTGAAAGCCTGATCAAATCAGGCATTAAGATGGCTGCACTCATGCCTAATATTAGAACTCCTGAGCTTGCGCTATCAACAATGATAAACTCTACCCCGCACAAACCGGCTACTGCTACGCCAACAAAAGCCGCACCACATATACCCACCCACCTTTCACCTGGTATCTCCCATAGCTAGGGTGCACTGGGACTTAGTCATAATAAAAATCAAAACCAACCCGAGGCCCTGTGTAAAAACAGATTCCCCTAGTGCTATTTCTGTAGTCACATCACACAGATGGGAAAACAAAAGGCCCAATCTGAGAAATTTGATTCATATTCCCTGTGAAAAGATAACGCCCAGTTCCACTGAAACTTGCTGTGCTAAATGTCAGATCCCTATGTAACAAATCCTTCTTAATTCATCATTTTATTTCTTCTTATGATATTCATTTTATGTTTTTTAACTGAAACATGGCTCAAAAAAAACACAGGAAATGCACTTCTCATAGAATCTGCTCCACCCAACTTTAAATTTGAATCTGAGACACGAGAAAACAAAAAGGGTGGAGGTGTCTGCCATTTTTAGAGATGAAATAGTTACCCACAGATTGTCCTTTGGGGTGTTTTCACAATTTGCTAAAACGGTCTACATCCATTCTCTTCATTGTTTTATACAAGCCTCCTCAGCACTGCCAAAGTTTTATTTCTGATTTTACTGAGATGCTTTCAGTTGTAGCCCCTTATGACGAGTACTACAACAAGGCCAGTTACGTCGCTTTGTCGTTACCAGGGCCCCATCCAAGAGCTAGGCCTGGGGTGGGTGCTCGACGACGAGCGTCTGGTAGCTGGGCCTTTACCCATGGGGCCCGGCGGGCTCAGCCCGAATGAGCGACGTGTGGCCGTCCTATCGTGGACCCACCACCGCAAGAGGATTTGTAAGGGACCGGTGCAGAGATATCTGGGCGGCAGTCGACAGCAGGGGCCTCGACGACCAGATCTCCGGGCACAGAACCTGACTCTGGGGACATGGAACGTCACCTCGCTGGGGGGGAAAAGAGCCTGAGCTTGTGCTGGATGTTGAGCGGTGCCGACTAGATATTGTCTGCCTCACCTCCACGCACAGTTCGGGCTCTGGAACCCATCTCCTTGAGAGGGGCTGGACGCTATACTTCTTTGGTGTTGTCCACGTTGTTCCAAGTGCGTGTTGGACTTCCGCTAGGGCTGCCTTTTTTCACCGGTTCTGTGCATTGTTTTTATGGACAGAATTTCTAGGCGCAGTCAGGGGGAGGAGTGTATCCGGTTTTGGGACCACAGGATCACATCTCTGCTGTTTGCAGACGATGTTGTCCTCATGGCTCCATCAAACCCGGACCTGCAACATGCACTGGGACAGTTTGCAGCCAAGTGTGAAGCAGTTGGGATGAGAATCACCACCTCCAAATCAGAGGCCATGGTTCTCAACCCTCTCCAGGTGGGTGGGGAGTCCTTGCCCCAAGTGGAGGAGTTCAAGTATCTCGGGGTCTTGTTCACGAGTGAGGGAAGGATGGAACGTGAGATTGAACGTGAGATTGAACGTGAGATTGACCGGCAAATCGGTGCAGCGTCTGCAGTGATGCGGTCACTGCATCAAACTGTTGTGGTGAAGAAGGAGCTGAGTCAAAAGACACAGCGCCCAATAGGCATCCGGAACAGATGCCCGAGCCACCTCAGCTGGCTCCTCTCGACGTGGAAGAGCAACGGCTCTACTCCGAGCTAAACCCGTGTGACTGAGCTCCTCACCCTATCTCTAAGGGAGCGCCCAGCCACCTCTGCTGAGGATACTCGATTCGACGCCTTGTATCCGCGTTCTTATCCTTTCTGTCATTACCCAAAGCTTATGACCATAGGTGAGGGTAGGAATGTAGATTGACCGGTAAATCGAGAACTTTGCCTTTCGACTAATTGCCTTCTTCACCACAACAGTCCGATGCATTTCGAACACTCCATGGCCTTCCCGAACTCCTCCCAGCCCCTGGTTTCTGTCTCTGCGACAGCACAAGATGCGGTACGCCTGGCAACTGCCTCAGGAGACCTACAAGCCAAAGAGGCCTGGTAGGCCTCCTTCTTCAGCCTGAAGGTTCGGGGGTTGTCGCCACGACAGGCACCTGAGACCATGCAACCACAGCTCCGAGCAGCCGCATTGACAATAGAGGTCGAGAACATGGTCCACTCGGACTCAATGTCCCCAGCCTCCTCCGGGATCTGGGAGAAGCTCTCCCGGAGGCGTCAGTTGAATACCCTGCTGACAAAGGGCTCCGCAAGATGTTCCCAACAGACCCTGACAATGCGCTTGGGCCTTGTTACGGAAAAATATCAATTGACCTTTATTTTATATGACATTATAGACTTTTCATCTCCAGTTCAAACCTGGACCCTCCTGTCTGTGCTGGGATTCTTTTTGATCAAATACCTATCTCTGTCTGCGGGGGGGACATCCTGGGGTGCTAGTTTTGGTTTTTCACACAAGGGCATTGTTTTTCAAAGAACAGTAAGAGGTGTGAACTGACTTAATGCAAATGTGACCAACTGTCCCTTTTATTCCATCTGCTCGACCTGTAATCCATAAAGTGAACGTGAATCCCTTGGGGGAGACTGAGGCCAGATTAGGGGCAGAGAAGACGATACTTGTGTGAGGGAGATATTAATTCAGATTGTACACTAAATTAAATCGGTTTAATCGGCTGATCGGTTGACAGCTCTGCTGTCGATCATTGATCACGGGCCTAGGGTGTCCTGGTGCCACGTGCACTGATGGACACCCTTGTGCTTGAACATGGTGTTCATTATAGACAATCCGTGGCAAGCAGAGAAGTCCAATAATTGAACACCACTCGGGTTCAGATCGGGAAGTGATCGGGGAGTGTGAACTCTCTGCATTCTCCTCAGCGCCGTCTTCCTCATGTCTGAAGATATAATAAATATATCTGTGGAAAAACAAAAGAAAAATCATTGAACCAGTTTTAAACCAGTCAAAAAGGTTTACAATGTTTGTAGGCTTACTTTAGCACCAAATGACATTCAGTTTTTATCAATTGTGACTAGGGATGTAACAATAAACAAAATATAGCTTCTTTGCCTAAAAACAGATGGAACTACAACAACCATGATCCTTTGCGCCATTGCAGTGCAGACAACTGTTATTAAGCACTGGTATACATACATTTTTTGGAATATGACAGTATTTATTTATTTACTCATGTCATTTAATGATTCACACAAAAGTTTGTCAAGGCATTTTAAAAGAAACGTTATCTACAGTTGGCCTCTCTTCAATATTGAAATAATTATTTTACGCTGTGAAATGAATATCACGGTAATGATTTACATTTACATCCATAATCGTAAGAACAGCGAGAGATTGGAATAATAGGTGCCAACAATATATATCCAAAAGTATTTTTGTGCAAGAAAAAAAACTGTTTTCTATATAAATTGCACTTTTTTATACAATTCATGTGGCATCAATGAGAAAAATTTGGACATTCTCTAAATACGTGGGACAAGTGACAGGGGCCTATATATGTGTGTGTTATTGTCATAATGTTTGTATTTTTCATATATTTGTATTAAATAAAAAAAAATAAAAAGAGAGAGATCCAGCTCAGGTTGAGACTTCCGCCTTCGCAGGATGAACAGCCAATCACCTGCTCCGCTCCTGCTCCCGTCCAATCAGATCGCAGAACAAGAACATCCGGAAGGAGAAACTGAACAGATTTTGCAGCTCGAGTAGATCTTGTACTTATTAAAAAGGTAAGATTTGAAGGACTCCGGAGCCAGTCTCATGTATTTTCCCTATTTCTGTGTCTGAAGTGACGTGACACTCTCGTTGCTACTGCCATCTTGAGGACGAAAGCACACACTTGTGGCCTGGGCCAGCAAAAACGTTTTTGCCAAAAAGTCTCTAAACAAAGGATTCCTCTTCTGAATCATCCCCCAAGACCCCGTTTGTCCAGAAATGTGTGACTGAGGTCAGGAGGGAGCAGTGGACTTACAGAAATCACTCCAGACTGAGCGGTGAGCAGTTTGTTTCAGGGAGTTAGCAGCTGGCTAATGCTAGTTTACATGTTATTTCGGGGCTATGCTAATAAACGTTAGCCTACCTGCATACAACTGTTACCTAGCAACCCTAGTGAAAACAAGAGCCAAAATCCATATCCATTACACAACAGTTCTGATTTGACAAACAATAATACCATGTAACACCTTCATTTTGTTCACATTGTACTTTGCTGTGAAATATCTAAAGGGTAAATTCACAAATGTTTAATCTGACCATTTTAATTAGGGATTAGACTCATTAACTTCTAGTATTATAACAAAAAATGTGCATTTTAACAGTATTAATTGTAGCTGCCCCCTTCTGTATTAAATATGATTGGCCTGTAGAATGTTGTGATGTCATCGGAAACCCAGCAATTCCATTTTAGAACTCGGCACTACTTCCTGGAAATTTAAATTTCATTTTATTTTTCTAAAATTTCTTCACAAACTAGAATTTAACAGAAAATAAAATGTGATTCCAACATATAATTTGAAAATAATACATGATGTGATTGAAATCCACTTTTATCCTTTTTTGCGACAGGAACGAGCCAAAACGTTAGAGGGCGTGAACCTTCAGACTCTGTTCTTTGGTCAAAGCTGTTCAAGGACTTTCTGCTGTCACTTCTGCATTTAACCTGCTCCTGCTGCATTGTCTGTAAGTATGACACTCTGAAATCCAACCATCACCCAAACCATTAAACAATCTCATGCATTAGCCTTTTTGTCTACTTTTTGGACATTTTAGCCTTTTTGAGTTTTGAGCTTTTATGGAAAACAACAGGCCAGCTACAGTTCAGCCCTGATTTGTGATGAGACCAAATGTTCTACTGGTGCCTTGAATTAAATTCAAATTAGGCTGAACACATTAGCTGTCAGATTCAAAGTTTGTATCGTGGAGGCTGAAACAATCAGAAAGTGATTTTAATCCATCAAACTACAGTAGACGCAGTAACAGAAGCTCTCCACACGGCACTGTCCCACCTGGAGCCACAGGGTCGATATGTGCTCTTTGTGGATTATAAATGTATTATTACAGTTACTCGATTGAAAGCATCCTCACACACTGCATTTTTATGTTTTTACTTTAAACCAACATAGAACATGACACAGAGACCCAAAAAGCACAAGTGACATAAGACCGCCCCTAAAGTTAAGGCACATATTGTCCATCTTAAAGGTCCCATTGGGTCCAAAGTCTCAGATAAGTGCATTTTTAAATAATGTTCGCAGGTAATCTTTTCCATTTTTCAGATTTCAGTTATATTGGTCCAGTCTTTCATCTTTTTGTTGTTGTTGTAATGGCCGCAAAAAATATGCTTCAAAGGTATCCATTTATTGTGCCCACGGCAGGAGTTTTGAGACTCTGGTCCATAGTTCTAAAAGTCAAGTGGGATTCCAATGCCGATCTCAGACTGGTTTGATGCTGTCTGTCGTCACCCAAAGCCAGAGCTGTCAGCCTGTTACACTCTCCTAGATGCAGTAAAGTCCTTTTCATTTCATAACTCACTGAAGCTTGTAAAAAATAACTTATTTCTTCCAATAACAACACCATTCTCAACAGTGATTCAGGAACTCACAGTTAAACACGGCCACTTCAAACTCTTGTAAAGTTCTTTATTTAATATAATAATTTTTTTTCTGCATTCATGGCAGATCTACAAAGACTTTCAGGAGAATGGGGTTCACCTGTGACCAGTGTGGAAAGACATGTCTCGCTCCTTCCGCACTCAAACAACACTACAGAACTCACACAGGAGAAAGACCATATGAGTGTGACCTGTGTGGAAGCAGATTTTCTAGAGCAAGTATTCTCAAAAAGCACACCAGAATCCACTCTGGAGAAAAGCCATTCAGCTGTGATGTTTGTTTGTGAGAAGGCATTTTCATGCTCAAGCAGCTTAATATCACACATGAGAGTCCACACTGGAGAGAAACCTTACAGCTGTGAGTTTGTGAGAAAGGCATTTTCCAACTCAAGCAAGCTTAAATATCACACATGAGAGTCCACACTGGAGAGAAACCTTACAGCTGTGATGTTTTGTGAGAAGGCATTTTCCAAGTTAAGCAGCTTAATATCACACACGAGAGGCCACACTGGAGAGAAACCTTACAGCTGTGAGGTTTGTGAGAAGGCATTTTCCCAGTTAAGCAGCTTAATATCACACATGAGAGTCCACACTGGAGAGAAACCTTACAGCTGTGAGGTTTGTGAGAAGACATTTTCATGCCTCAAGTACTTTAGTATCACACATGAGAGTTCCACACTGGAGAGAAACCTTACAGCTGTGATGTTTGTGAGAAGGCATTTTCATAGCTCAAGCCACTTCGTAACACACATGAGAGGTCCACACTGGAGAGAAACCTTTACAGCTGTGATGTTTGTGAGAAGGCATTTTCCCAGTTAAGCGCTTTAGTAACACACAGGAGAGTCCACACTGGAGAGAAACCTTACAGCTGTGATGTTTGTGAGAAGGCATTTTCCACTTCAAAAAGATTAAAATCACACATGAGAGTCCACACTGGAGAAAACCCATTTGTCGGTGAAGAGTGTGGGAAGGCTTTTAGATTTGGGTCAAATAATTGTAGATGTATTAAAAACTGCTCTAAAGAGCAAAGCTGCAGCTCTGACCAGTGTGAGAGCGCTTTGAGAAAACCTGCTCATCTGAAGGCCCATCGTCTTGAACAAACTAAAGGAGAGGAGTTTCAGAGGCTGGATCATGTGAACCCAAAATCAGACTCAGAAAGCTGGAGATCAGGCTCCAGAGAGTCCAGACCGAGAACTGAAGACCAGTGTAGATCCAGCTCATACAATTGCATTTTTAACTGTATTTTATTTAGATTAAAAATTTAGTTCATGGTGCTTTGTCAAGTTTAGTCCTGGTTTCACTTTTTGTGAGTGAAAAATGCAGCTCTCTAGTTGTGTTTTAATACAACACAAGTACGCTTACTTTTATTATTTGTTTTATTTAGTCGGGACTGAGCGTGTTATTGATCACGCTGGATTGTACATTGGTTATCCTGCATTCACACTCACCATACACCAGCATACTTGGACAATGGAGGCAAAGTGGGTGAAGAGTCTTGCCTAAAGACACAAATAACAGTGTGCACTACTGCCCCCCTGTGACACGGGGATGTTCTAGTGGGCTCCCATCCAAGGACTAACCAGACCCATCCCTGCTTTTTTTTATTTAAAGGTGTATTGTGTGAGTTTTCAGGTGGCGTGTTTGTTCATCATCTGTTTGTCTGTCTTTATTATGTGGAGATGTTATTGTTTTGCATGTAATGCAAAAATCACAGGCATTACTTATCTTGCATTTATCTTGCATTTATTCAAGATGATCTCTTCCCCGCAGAAACCTGTGTTTTTGCTAATTCACTAAACCTCACAGTCCAAAATACAACCAACAAAAGTTGCCAAATAGTGTTTCTGTAGTCACATCACACAGATGTGAAAACAAAAGGAAAAAGTCCTGTAGTGAGATTCTATTAGTTCACACTGAAACAAGAAAGATTCTATGCTTTAAAAGCTATGTGCTATAATGATCTGTGTTGAATCTCAAATAAGGGTGGAGGTGTCTGTGCAGTTTTTAAGAGATGAAATAGTTACCCGCAGATTGTCCTTTGGGGTGTTTTCATCATTTGAGTACGTATCCTTTAAAATGGAGCCAAAACGGTCTCCATCCATTCTCTTCATTGTTTTATACAAGCCTCCCCAGTACTGCCCAAGTTTTATTGCTGATTTTACTGAGATGCTTTCAGTCGTATGCACAGACTTTGATGGTGTGGTCATTACAGGTGGTTTCAATGTTCATGTTGATGATATTTGTGTCAGAAACGCTAAAGAGCTTCATGCTGTCCTTGAAACCTTCGGTATTACTCAGCATGCAAGTGGCCCCACCCACAGCAGAGGGCACACTCTGGATCTTCTAATTACAAAGGGGGTTAATATTTCAAACGTCAGTGTGGTCACTGTTGCTCTGTTTGATCGTTTCTGTCTTCTTTGACCTGTCTGTTTTTCCCAAATCCCCGGCTGGTCCTGTAGTTGTTCGGAGGAGACACATACATGACAGCACATAAACTGTTTATGGAAATGATAAACTTTGAAAATGTCTCATTCTTATGTAAATGATTTTTTAAAACTCTGTTACATCTAGTGTTTTGAATGTTATGGACACCATTGCCCATATGAAGGCTAAAATGGTTTAAAATAAGCAGAAGGTGCCATGGAGAAATGGTGATTTGGTCAGAACACAGAAAAGGGAGTGCCGCCGGGCCAAACAGAAATGTCTCAAAGTTCCAGGTTCAAAAAGAGATTTACAGAGAGGTTGTACATATACAATCTAATTTTATGTAGAACTAGGGAAGGATATTTTTCTTCAATAGCTGCAGTGACAACTTTTGTGTCCTGTTTGCCACAGTAAACAGATTAACAAACCCTCCAGCTCAGCTGCCGTTAGAACTCATTTCCACATCCAAGTGTAATGAGTTTGCATTATTCTTTAATGGCAAAGTCCAGGGCATTAAAAATGCTATCAATTCCACAACGCAAATAATAACCCTAAAACCACTGAGACACTAACTCACTTTTCACCTGTAACTGACAAAACTGTCCTAAAGAAGAGTAGTCTTGATGCCGCAGTACTGAGTAATTATAGGCTCATCTTTTGTCTTAATTCTGTTAGATCTGCTTTTGACACTGTCGATCATGGGATCCTCTTACAGAGACTAGAGGACTGGGTGGGCATCACTGGCACTGCCCTAAACTGGTTAAAGTCCTATCTGGAAGACAGGAAATTCTTTATCGAAATTGGTAACGGTGTCTCAGACCAGATGCGCCTGACCTGTGGGGTGCCCCAAGGGTCAATCCTGGGACCCTTTCTATTCAACCTCTACATGCTGCCGTTAGGACACATTCTCGCTGCGTAAACTGACCTATCACAATTATGCATACGACGCTCAAATCTATGTTTCACTGACGGCAGGTGAATATGGACCAGTGGATTCACTCTGTCACTGCATCCAACAGATCAGTGTGTGGATGCAAAACAACTTTCTCCAGCTGAACTCAGACAAGACTGAAATCATTGTCTTTGGCCTACAGAAACAAAGAGAAGTGTTGCACCCTCTGCTCCGACAGTTTTGGAGAGGTACGTGGTTGCTTTTTTGTTAAAAAAAAAAAAAAGGACAGAGACATTCACGTCCACACTCTTTTGTTTAATTTCATAAAGAACGACGAGAGCTCTGCGCAGTTGCTGCAGTTAGTGTTCTTGACCCATAAGCTATCACCCGGCATTTTCCATTTAGCCTCTGATACAATGCAGTGCCTAATCCTTGAATAGATGTTCTGGAAGGGAGACTGTTAGTTTTTCTCATTGTCCATTTTTTTCTTGAGTTCTGCTGAGTCTCTGTGTTCAAAAGGGTTTTGAGTAAATCATACAAAGGACTAGGAATACAAGAGAAACCTTTGATATATTGCCTGTAGTAGTTTAACAGTCCTAATATTGCTTTAAGCTCACCCACAGTACTTGGCTGCTTGTTTTCCAGGGCTCTCACAGCAGGGGTCACTGAGGGGTCACAATACTCTCGTGACATCCTCAATGTGGTCATTGAAAGTCCTGCTGAATACAAGGACGTAATCCAGATAAGGAACACATATCTCGTCCCGCGCAGTCCTTCTAGGCATTGATCCAAACAGCGCTGAAACGCAGCCGGGGCATTTGTGAGGCCAAACGGAATTCGAATCCATTCATAAAGGCCCAGGGGGTCACAAAAGCGGTCAGATGTCTTGTGTCTTTGGACATGAACCCCTGGTGATACGCCCTACCCTGATCCAGTAGCGAGAAGATTGTGTTCTCCCCCAGGCTGTCCATTACGTCCTGTACTCGGGGAATGGGGTGTCGATCTGGATGTGTTTTGTGGTTCAGTTCTCTGTAATCGATACATAAACGCAATGTAACGTCTTTTTTTTCTACACAACACAGACTACAGGAGACAAGTAAGATGAAATAGACTTTTCCGCCCACCCCTTGGCTATCAAGTCCTGCAAGTAGTCCTTTATCTCCCTGTACAGTGGCTTTGGTACAGAGAGGTGTGTTTTAGAAACTGGTTCTGCATCCTTTAACATATTATCCAACTGCAGGTTTGTCACACACCATATAGATGCCAACATTATATATCCAAAAAGTAATTTTTGTGCAAGAAAAAAAAAAGTGTTCTATATAAATTTGCACTTTTTTATACAATTAATGTGGCATCATTGAGAAAAATAGGGCATTTTCTAAATAAATGGGACAAGTAACAGGCGGCCTATATATATATACAGTATCCATCCATCAAGCCATCCTCTTCCGCTTTATTCGGGGCCGATATTTGTATTAAATAAAAATAACAATAAATAAAAAAAGAGCTCAGTTCGGGTTTAGACTTCCGCTTTAGCGAGATGAACAGCCAATCACCTGCTCCGCTCCTGCTCCCGTCCAATCAGATCGCAGAACAAGAACATCCGGAGGAGAAACTAAACAGATTTTGCAGCTCGAGTAGATCTTGTACTGAAGTGACGTGACACTCTCGTTGCTACTGCCATCTTGAGGACACTGTGGCCTGGGCCAGCAAAAACTTTTTGCCAAAAAGTCTTTAAACAAAGGATTCCTCTTCTGAATCATCCCCAAGACCCCGTTTGTCCAGAAATGTGTGACTGAGGTCAGGAGGGAGCAGTGGACTTACAGAAATCACTCCAGACTGAGCGGTGAGCTGTTTGTTTCAGGGAGTTAGCAGCTGGCTAATGCTAGTTTACATATTATTTCGTGGCTATGCTAATAAACGTAAGCCTACCTGCATACAACTGTTACCTAGTAACCATAGTGAAAACAAGAGCCAAAAACCATATACATTATACAACAGTTCTTATTTGACAAACAATAATACCATGTAACACCTTAAATTTGATCACATTGTACTTTGCTGTGAAATATCTAAAGGGTAAATTCACAAATGTTTAATCTGACCATTTTAATTAGGGATTAGACTCATTAACTTCTAGTATTATAACATAAATCTGCATTTTAACAGTATTAATTGTAGCTGCCCCCTTCTGTATTAAATGTGATTGGCCTGTAGAATGTTGTGATGTCATCGGAAACCCAGCAATTCCATTTTAGAACTCGGCACTACTTCCTGGAAATTTAAATTCATTTTATTTTTCTAAAAATTCTTCTTAAACTACAATTTAATGGAAGTAAAAATGTGATTCCAACATATAATTTGAAAATAATACATGATATGATTGAAATCCACTTTTATCCTTTTTTGCGACAGGAACGAGCCAAAACGTTAGAGGGCGTTAACCTTCAGACTCTGTTCTTTGGTCAAAGCTGTTCAAGGACTTTCTGCTGTCACTTCTGCATTTAACCTGCTCCTGCCGCATTGTCTGTAAGTATGACACTCTGAAATCCAACAATTACCCAAACCATTAAACAGTCTCTTATGCATTAGCCTTTTTGTCTACTTTTTGAACATTTGAGTCTTTTTATGAGTTTTTCATCTAAAATATGATCGGCTTTTATGGAAAACAACAGGCCAGCTACAGTTCATGAGGTCAGATATCCAGTTCTTTCTGGGGATTGGTGTCATGAGTGCCTGGGGAGTTTTTTGGGGGGGCCCTTCATTAGGATGGAACTTCCCTCCCTTTTGCAATCTTTTTCTTATCAGGGTTTGGGTTCTATGCCAGTTTCCAGCATGAACCCTTTTGTTTTCTTTTTGACCCTTTTAGCTGTTCTGTGTTCCTATGGTTCCTGTGTATGTTTGTTGTTTTCGACCAGAGAGATTAAAAATATTCTAAAGTTATCAACAGTAAGATCAATACAATCAACCCAATGGCATCGGAAGTGTTACAAGGAGCATCCTTCAATGTGAATGGCATACTAAACCCAATCAAACATTTTAACCAAAATGAAAAAAGAAAGAATAGACATTGTACATTTACAAGAGACACATTTGAATGACACTGAGCATCAAAAACGAAATTCTGTTATAAAAAATCCTATTATTCATCATACAAACATAGAAGGGGAGTTGCAATTTTGATTTCAAATCGAATAGTTTTTGAATGGAGTTTTGAATGGAAGGATAAAGAAGGCAGATATGTACTGTTCAAAGGGAATATTAATGGATTACTTTTTTGTTCTCAATAAAGACTGATCTAGCTCACTGAAGCAGATATAGGCACAATAGACCTAAGTGATTATGCTCCTATCTACATATCTGTAGATTTGGAGGAAAGACAAAAAAACACACTGTGGAGGTTCAATGCCAGCCATCTTAACAACCCTTTGTTTAAGGAAAAAATGTCCAACAACATTAAGACTTATCTGGAGGAAAATGATACTGGGTACATTTCTCCATCCATCCTTTGGGATGCTTCCAAAGCAGTCTTGAGAGGACTAATTATAGGCATAGCCTCCGAAAAAAAAAAACAAAGGAAGAAAAAGCTAAACGATATGCAAGAAAAAAAATTATTGTTGGAGGAAAACCATGCCAAAAAGGGGTGTCCAAAAATGCTACCAGAAATTAAAACCATAAGAGGAGAAATTGTTGATCTGGCTTCACTTGAAATAGTTAAGAAAATGCTCTTTACCAAACAAAGATATTATGAAAGTGGATCAAAATTTTCTTGGATACTTAAAAAACAACAAGCTGAAAGAACAATTTTTAAAATACGGGACAGGCAAAAATGATGTACTCTGAACTAAACAAGACCAAATTCAATCAAATTCCATTTGAATCCTTTTATAAAAAACTATTTCTTACTTCCTGCGTCTTCACTTCCTGCTTCAGAAGAGTGCAGACGCTTCCCTGCTTGCTCCTGCCTGCTTCAGCTTGCTTTCCTTATTTATTTTGCTTTTAAATCAGTTTTTGTCTTCCAAACATTTTTTGTTATGACTTTTTTTAAGTCAACCAAGGATTTTAAGAACATTTTTAGAGTTTTAATCAACAAATCTGACGAACCAGCGACATGTCCGTGAGAAGAGAAACAAACTCCTGTAAACGCTGTTGGAAATTTCAACAAGAAATTCATGAGCTACAAGCACGGATATTTGCTTTGGAATCTGAAAAAGGACTGCACGATACAATCCCTTGTCATCAGTGGTAAGAAGTCCACATTTTTTACAGAAAAACAGCAACTTTCAATTTAAACCGGAGTGACTCTGTTTCGTTTCCAAAACTGTCTAAAGGCGGTTCGAAGCCTAAGCAATACAAAGATAATGTAACCACCTGAAATACAGCTTACAAAACAGATTTTTTACCACTTTCAAAGACTGAAATAAATGAACAAAGGAAATGGGAGACATGACGTGGCGAAAAGGCAGACAGAGACAGAGAGAGAATCTGTGCCTAACGTCAAGGTCGTCTTGATTGGGGATGGTGCGATAAGTCACGTGATGCATGAAAAAATCAAAACACATTCTTTTCCCAGCGCCACAGTCACTGAGATTACGTCACGTATTTCTAATGTTTTGGCCAAACATAAAGGAGTTAAACAGCTGATTGTGCACGTGGGCGCAGTGGACACACGACGCGAAGAGACTGAAGTTTTGAAAAGAACTTCTTGGAGTTATTCGGCGTGCTTGATAAAATGAAAATAAAAACATTCATAAGTGGACCTCTTCCAAACATTGACAGGAAGATAAACAAGTTTAGCCGGCTGCTTCAGCTGAACACATGGCTGTCTAAAAGAGTGTGCAACAAGAGAATTGCACTACATTGAGAACTTCTATCTATTCTGAAACGAGAGGGACCTGTTTAAGAGAGAAATGGCCCACACCTCTGTAGAGGTGGAGTGAGGTGCTGACAGAGAACCTGCTCCACGCTCTGAGGCATTGGACTGGGCCTGGACAGGCTGGGCCTGGACAGGGTCCTGAGCAGATAGTTAGAGAAGAGAGGAATGAGAGAAAAATTCCTGCTATAGTTAGAGAAGAGAGGAATGAGAGAAGAATTCCTGCTCCATCAACCAGAGACCGAGCCAAAGTTTCAGGCATCAGCAGCACCACAACCACAGCCTCCACCAAAGGATTTATTAGCAGCCGCTCCACCACCTGCCAGCAAAGAATTCAACTCCAGCTGCTCCACGATCACCTCCACCTACCTCCAGCAAAGGACTCATCTGCAGCAGCACCACAACAATCTTCACCACGGCTAGCGCAGGAGTCATTTCAGTTCTTTCCTGCACGGTCCTCATCAAAGGCCTTGGACCCATCTGTGGCGGGCCTGGCAGTATCCCCGCCATCGCCCCTGCCCTCAGAGCAGCCCTGGATCCCCCCTGCAACATCTACTCCCACTACAGATTCCTCACTCTCCTTTCCATCTCCACTCTCACCCAGGGGTCTTCCCAGCCATCTTGAATATCTGATCAAATCAGGCATTAATATGGCTCCACTCACGCCAAATATTTAGATCAAGAGTTCTGATATCAACGATGATGAACTCTCCCCTGACTGTTGCTACACAGACAAAAATCACCCCACCAAAACCCACCCGCCTTTCACCTGGTCCCAAACGCTCACCGGCTTCCGCTACACCAACAAAAGCCCCCCCACCTATCCCCCCTCGCCTTTCACCTGGTATCTCCCATAGCTAGGATGCACTGGGTCTCAGCGTTTGCCGGGACTTATAGTCATAATTAAAAATCAAACCAACCCGGGCCCTGTGTAAAAAAAACAGCCTCCCCTAGTGCTATTTCTGTTAGTAACATCACACAGATGGGAAACAAAATGCGAGTCAGACTGCCCAATCTGAGAAATTTGATTCATATTCCCTGTAAAAAGATAACGCCCAGTCTCACTGAAACTAGTCTGAAACTTGCTGTGCTAAATGTCAGATCCTTATGTAACAAATCATTCTTAATTAATAATTTTATTTCTTCTTATAATATTGATTTTATGTTTTTAACTGAAACATGGCTTGACAAAAAACACAGGAAATTTAGTTCTAATAGAATCTGCTCCACCCAACTTTATGTTTGAATCTGAAACACGAGAAAACAAAAAGGGAGGAGGTGTGTGTGCTTTTGTTAGAGATGAAATAGTTACCCACAGGTTGTCCTTTGGGGTGTTTTCAAACATTTGAGTATGTAGCCTTTAAAATTGAGCTAAAACAGTCTCCATCCATTCTCTTCATTGTTTTATACAAGCCTCCTCAGCACTGCAAAAGTTTTATTGATGATTTTACTGAGATGCTTTCAGTCGTATGCACAGACTTTGATGGTTTGGTTATAACAGGTGATTTCAATGTTCATGTTGATAATATCTGTGACAGAAACGCTAAAGAGCTTCATGCTGTCCTTGAAACTTTCGGTCTTACTCAGCGCGTGAGTGGCCCCACCCACAGCAGAGGGCACACTCTAGATCTTCTAATTACAAAAGGGGTTAATATTTCAAACGTCAATGTGGTCGATGTTGCTCTGTCTGATCATTTCTGTGTCTTCTTTGACCTGTCTGTTTTTTCCCAAACCACCAGCTGGTCCTGCAGTTGTCCAGAGGAGACACATAAATGACAGCACGGGAAAACTGTTTATGGAAATGATTAACTTTGAAAATGTCTCATGTTCTAATGTAAATGATTTGTTGAACTCTGTTACATCTAGTGTTTTTGAATGTTCTCGACACCATTGCCCCTATGAAGGCTAAAATTGTTAAAAATAAGCAGAAGGCGCCATGGAGAAATGATGATTCGGTCAGGGCACAGAAAAGGGAGTGCCGCCGGGCCGAACGAAAATGGCGCAAGTCGAAGCTCCAAGTTCAGAAAGAGATTTACAGAGAGAAGTTGTACATGTACAACCTCATTTTATGTAGAACTAGGGAAGGATATTTTTCTGAAATAATTGGAAGCTGCAGAAACAACTCGCATGTTCCTGTTTGCCACAGTAAACAGATTAACAAACCCTCCAGCTCAGCTGCCGTTAGAACTCATTTCCACATCCAAGTGTAATGAGTTTGCATTATTCTTTAATGACAAAGTTCAGGGCATTAAAAATGCTATAAATTCTACAATGCAAAAAATAACCCTCAAACCACCTACACACTTAGAGCTGACTCACTTTGCACCTGTAACTGACAAAACTGTACAGGAGATCATCACCAGTCTGAGTTCATCTACATGCTGCCTCCATGTGTTGACCTCCAGATTTCTAAAGTCTGTGGTGAACAGTTTTCTTAGCACCACTCACTCAAATAGTTAACATGTCGCTTCAATCTGGAACATTCCCAATGTCTTTGAAAACTGCGGTCATAAAGCCTCTCCTAAAGAAGAGCAGTCTTGATGCCGCAGTACTGAGTAATTACCGGCCATCTCTAATCTGCCATTTTGGGGCAAAGTCCTTGAAAAGGTTGTTTACCAACAGCTCACTGATTTCCTCTTAATAAACAACTCATTTGATGTTTTCCAGTCAGGTTTTAGACCTCATCACAGCACTGAGACTGCTCTTGTCAAGGTGACAAATGACATCCACCTGAACACTGACGCGGGCAAAGCCTCAGTCTTAATTCTGTTAGATCTGAGTGCTGCTTTTGACACTGTCGATCATGGGATCCTCTTACAGAGACTAGAGGACTGGGTGGGCATCACTGGCACTGCACTAAACTGGTTAAAGTCCTATCTGGAAGACAGGAAGTTCTTTATGTCGAAATTGGTAACTGTGTCTCAGACCAGATGCCCCTGACCTGTGGGGTGCCCCAAGGGTCAATCCTGGGACCCCTTTTGTTCAACCTCTACATGCTGCCGTTAGGTCAGTTGATACGCAGCGAGAATGTGTCCTATCACAATTACGCAGACGACACTCAGATCTATGTTTCACTGAGGGCAGGTGAATATATGGACCAGTGGATTCACTCTGTCACTGCATCCAACAGATCAGTGTGTGGATGCAAAACAACTTTCTCCAGCTGAACTCAGACAAGACTGAAATCATCGTCTTTGGCCCACAGAAACAAAGAGAAAGTGTTAACTGTCACCTCCAGAGTCTCGCTCTAAAACCTACACATCAAGTTAGAAATCTGGGGGTAATAATGGACTCAGATTTGAATTTTAACAGCCACGTCAGATCAATCACATCAGCAGCTTTTTTACCATCTAAAAAAACATTGCCAAAACTCAAAAGTATAGTGTCTAAACCAGACCTGGAGAGACTTATCCATGCGTTTGTCTCTAGTAGATTAGACTACTGTAACGGCCTGCTCACTGGCCTCTCCAAACGAGCTGTAAAACAGCTGCAGTACATCCAGAACGCTGCTGCTCGGGTCCTGACTAGAACCAGGAAGTACGATCACATTAGTCCTGTGCTCAGGTCTCTGCACTGCCCCCTGTGGCTCAGAGAATAGACTTCAAAGCAGCTCTGCTTGTATACAAGTCTCTCCATGGCCTAGCACCAAAGTACATCTCGGACATGTTAGTGCCATATGAACCATCTCGGACTCTGAGGACCTCAGGGACCGGCCTCCTGCTGGTGCCCAGAGTCAAGGACTAAACATGGGGAATCTGCGTTTCAGTTTTATGCAGCTAAAATCTGGAACAGTCTTCCTGAGGATGTGAGACAGGCCGCTACTCTGGCATTGTTCAAATCAAACTAAAAACTGTTTTGTTTGGCTGTGCATATGACTGAAATGCTTTTCTTTGCACTCTTCTCTTTTATGTCTTGAACTATTTGTGATTTCTGCCATGTCTTTGTGATTTTAATGCATTTTTTCCTGTTGTGTGAAGCACTTTGAATTGCCTTGTGTACGAATTGTGCTCTACAAATAAACTTGCCTTGCCTTGCCTATTTTCAAAATTCCAGATGATAAAGAAGATTACAAAAATTCCTTTCTGGACACCCTCAATTTGCCTGTTATGTCAGAGAACAAAATTGAAAATTAGGAGCTGAAATTACAGTTTTAGAAATACAAGGCGCAATGCAAAAGATTAAAGAACAATAAATCTCCGGGAAGCGATGGGTTCACCTCAGAGTGTATAAGGCTTTAAAAGACACACTTATTCCTTTCCTATCGGCAACTTTTAACTGAGCGCTTAAAAAAACTCAGACCCCTCATCATATCATCATATCCCTGATACCAAAAGAAGGAAGATCGATTAGATTGTGCCTCCATATAGACCTATTTCTATTCTGAATGCGGACTGTAGTATCTACACCTCAATTAGGACGAAAAGAATGGAACAAATACTCCCAAACCTAATCCACAATGATCAGACAGGATTCATTACCAATGCAGATGATGTTCTGATGTATTTGACCAAACCAGAAATTTCCATACCCAATGTGATGCATTTTCTCCCAAAAATTGGTCCAATGGATACAAAATGAATGTATAAAAAACTGAAATTATATCATTCTGGCATCCCCCTCTGACCTTTAGAAAGACCTACCCATTTAAATGGCAAATTGAATTACTTCAATATTAAGGTGTGTATCCATAGACAGTTCTGGAGAAAAATTATACCCCTTTTATTACTATTAAAAAATTGAACCTTATCTCCTACTTAAGTCTAAGTCAAAGGATTGAAACCATAAAAAAATGTTTTGCCCCAGATTTCTCTGTCTGTTTCAGACTCTTCCGATTTCAATTGGCAATCTCAAGATTCAAACTGGAGCTGACACTCTCGAACCTAGGTTACTTTTGTTATCAACCCCACTAATAGTAAATTGTTTAACTCATGTTTTTAATCTCTCAATTCAAACTGAAAGTATCCATTACTTGGAAAACTGCTTTTGTTCTCCCTTTGCACAAAGGAGGCCAGAAAAATGATTAGAATAATTTCCGTCCAATCTCAAAACAATCCTGCCCAGCAAAACTCGTGGAGGAGCTAATAAGTAACCAGGTGTGCTTTCTTAACCAAATATTCCATTTCAACAGATACCAGTGTGGATTTAGACCAGGA
>BJKM01001517.1:0-29047 GCA_015082035.1 Chaenogobius annularis | reverse complement strand
TCATCTTATGTAGAACTAACGAAGGGTATTTTTCTGAAATAATTGGAAGCTGTAGTAACAACTCACGTGACCTGTTTGCCACAGTAAACAGATGAACAAACCCTCCAGCTCAGCTGCCGTTAGAATTCATTTCCACATCCAAGTGTAATGAGTTTGCATTATTCTTTCATGACAAAGTTCAGGGCATTAACAATGCGATAAATTCTACAATGCAAAAAATAACCCTCAAACCACCTACACACTTAGAGCTGACTCACTTTGCACCTGTAACTGACAAAACTGTCCAGGAGATCATCACCAGTCTGAGTTCAACTACATGCTGCCTCCATGTGTTACCTCAGATTTCTAAAGTCTGTGCTGAACAGTTTGTTAGCACCACTCACTCACATAGTTAACATGTCGCTTCAATCTGGAACATTCCCAATGTCTTTGAAAACTGCGGTCATAAAGCCTCTCCTAAGAAGAGCAGTTCTTGGCCGCAGTAACTGAGTCATTACCGGCCCATCTCTAATCTGCCATTTTGGGGCAAAGTCCTTGAAAAGGTTGTTTACCAACAGCTCACTGATTTCCTCTTAATAAACAACTCATTTGATGTTTTCCAGTCAGGTTTTAGACCTCATCACAGCACTGAGACTGCTGTTGTCAAGGTGACAAATGACATCCACCTGAACACTGACGCGGGCAAAGCCACAGTCTTAATTCTGTTAGATCTGAGTGCTGCTTTGACACTGTCGATCATGGGACCCTCTTACATAGACTAGAGGACTGGGTGGGCATCACTGGAACTGCCCTAAATTAAGGGGTAAGGTCCTATCTGGAAGACAGGAAGTACTTTGTTCAAATTGCTAACTGTGTCTCAGACCAAATGCCCTGACCTGTGGGGTTCCCCAAGGGTCAAATCCTGGGACCCCTTTTGTTCAACCTCTACATGCTGCCCTTAGGTCAGTTGATACACAGCAAAAATGTGTCCTATCACAATGATGCAAACAACACTCAGACCTATGTTTCACTGACGGCAGGTGAATATGGACCAGTGGATTCACTCTGTCACTGCATCCAACAGATCAGTGTGTGGATGCAAAAAACAACTTTCTCCAGCTGAACTCAGACAAGACTGAAATCATCGTCTTTGGCCCACAGAAACAAAGAGAAAGTGTTAACAGTCACCTCCAGAGTCTCGCTCTAAAACCTACAACTCAAGTTAGAAATCTGGGGGTAATAATGGACTCAGACTTGAATTTTAACAGCCACATCAAATCAATAACATCAGCAGCTTTTTACCATCTAAAAAATATTGCCAAAATCAAAAGTACAGTGTCTAAACCAGACCTGGAGAGACTTATCCATGCGTTTGTCTCTAGTAGATTAGACTACTGTAACGGCCTGCTCACTGGCCTCTCCAAACGAGCTGTAAAACAGCTGCAGTACATCCAGAACGCTGCTGCTCGGGTCCTGACTAGAAACAGGAAGTACGATCACATTAGTCCTGTGCTCAGGTCTCTGCACTGGCTCCCTGTGGCTCAGAGAAGAGACTTTAATGCAGCTCTGCTTGTATATACAAGTCTCTCCATGGCCAAGCACCAAAGTACATCTCGGACATGTTAGTGCCATATGAACCATCTCGGACTCTGAGGACCTCAGGGACCGGCCTCCTGCTGGTGCCCAGAGTCAGAACTAAACATGGGGAATGTGCGTTTCAGTTTTATGCAGCTAAAATCTGGAACAGTCTTCCTGAGGATGTGAGACAGGTTCTACTCTGGCAATGTTCAAATCTAAACTAAAAACTGTTTTGTTTGGCTGTGCATATGACTGAAATGATTTTATTTGCACTCTTCTCTTTATGTCTTTTGACAGATAGCCTGAAAATGGCACCTTTAAATCTCTTCAAATTAAGGTTTTGTAATTTCTGTTCTGTTTTTTTCCTGATATGTGAAGCACTTTGAATTGCCTTGTGAACAAATTGTGCTCTATAAATAAACTTGCCTTGCCTTGCCATTTTGAACCAGTTGAAAGCTTTTTATGGCGCTTTTAGGGCAACGCTGCAAGCAGGGAGTTTCAGTCGTCTAATCTAGATGTTACAAACACATGGACAAGTTTTTCCTAAAAAGCATTGCTTTTATATTACGCAGATGGAAATAGGCTGTTTTACAGGCTTGATTTATGTGCGCTTTGAATGAGAGCTCTTGGTCAAATAAGACTCCAAGGTTTCTTCCAGTGGAGCTGGAGGCCACACTGACGTTGTCCAGTGTGACTATCTGCTCAGATAAAGCGTCTCGTAGATGATTAGGGCCTAGAACGATGACCTCGGTTTTTTCAGGGTTCAGAAGCAGATAATTAAGTGTGTCATCCAGGTTTTTATATCCTTCACACAAGCACCAAGTCTGTCTGCTTGATCGGTCTGATCGGGTTTCATTGATAAATACAGCTGTGTGTCATCTGCAGAGCAGTGGAAGTTAATGCTATGCTTTCTGATCATGTGACCTAACGGCAACATATAAAGAGTAAACAGAATTGGACCGAGAACTGAACCCTGTGGCACACCGTAGGTTACTTTAGAACAGGGGGAGGAGCTTCTGGTTTACATTAACAAACTGGTACCTATCCGATAGGTAGGATTTAAACCAGCTGAGGGCGGGGCCTCTGACACCTACATCACATTCTAACCTCTGCAGTAGAATGTTGTGGTCGATGGTGTTCGAACGCTGCACTGAGGTCCAATAGAACCAGGATTGAGACCAGTCCATCGTCAGCAGCTAATAACAAATCACAGCAGCTAATAACAAATCATTTGTGACTCTAACTAGTGCAGTTTCAGTGTGTGGGGGGCTCTGAACCCTGACTGGAAAACTTCAAATAAGTTATTGTCCTGTAGATGGCGACAAAGCTGTTTAACTACAACTCTGTCAAGGATTTTAGAGACAAAGGGTATTTTGAAATATGTCTGTAGTTTATCAACAGGTCAGGTTCAGGAGGAGGCTTTTTCAGAAGCGGTTTAATGACTGCATGTTTGAAGGACTGTGGAACATCACCACTTTCTAATGAAGCATTTATTATATTAGATTATAATCTATAATTAAGGGGAGAATGTCTTTTAATTAAATCGTGAATAAAATGAGTTAGAATCCCGACTCCGACAACTTACTGCATGTCCTCCCCTTTCTCTCATCCCCCATTTCATACACTCTTCTCCCGACTTAAAAAAAAAAAATCTTAAAAAAAGAAAAAGGAAATGGACAAATTCAACAGACTATGGACCATCAAATGTTCTATGATTGTGTTTCTTATGTTGGTTGATGTCGATTTGTAATTTTATTTTATATATTTTGACTTAGCTCTCTTGTTCTATGTCTTATGTGTTTTATGTTTTAATCTTTTAAAATAAAAATAAAAATGATTGGGTTTCCTCCGCAGGGTGGCCGGGCGCTCATTTAGAAATAGGATAAGGAGCTCAGTCACGCGGGAGGAGCTCGGAGTAGAGCCACTAATCCTCCAGCTGAGGTGGCTCGGAGATACCGCCTAGATGCATCCCTGGTGAGGTGTTCTGGGTATGTCCCTCCGGGAAGAGGCCTGCTGGACACACTGGAGGTACTATTTCTCTCAGCTGGCCTGGGAATGCCTCAGAATCCGGAGGAGGAGCTGGAGGAAGTGTCTGGGTGAGGGAAGTCATGGGAGTCCCTGCTTAGGATGTTGCCCCTGCGACCGGGCCCTGGATAAGTGGAAGAAGATGGATGGATTTAGCCTATGTTTTAGGATTAGCCATATTGTTAACACAATTAATTTAGCTCCCAAGGTAATGTGTTGTGGAATCAGCTCCTGTCCATGTTAAAGAGGCCGACACAGTCTCCGACACAGTCTCTTCATTTAAGACCAGGCTTAAAACGTTCCTCTTTGAAATGGCTTATGGTCAGGCCAGTTAGGAACAGGAATAAAAACCTACAGTTTCAGCTCCGCTGCCCTAGGAGCAACTATGCTGGGGGAAGTATGGGAGCTGGAGCACTATCCTGTTAAAGACTACTTTTCCCATCAACAATATTTAATATTTTATTTCACTTGTAGTCTGTTCAGTACTGTTCACATCTTTCTCTCAATCTTCCTGTTTCAGCCACATGCCAACCTGTGCATCCGGATGCTCCTCAAATGCCTGGAGGAACGCTCACTTCTCCAGATGAAAGGTTTTTCTTGACATTGTTTAATCTGTTTTTCACCATGTCTCCCTTCAAGGCTGTTGTAATTTCAGGTGTTACAAAAATAAATTGAATTAGATTGACTTGAACGCTCTGAAGTCTGAAATCACAACATTCAAGTGGGAAATAACTGACCTCCTCGCCTGGATGACAGCATTATTATAGTGTTACCAGCTTGTCTATCTCCATAGAGAAGGAGAATTAACTTTGTAAGTATCTGTGAATTTAAATATGTATTTTCAGGATGTTTGAAGTGTCCGTCGTCGCCATCTCTGAGCCTTGCAACATTTGCCAACATTAACAACTCGCCTAAGAAACCATGGCTCTTTTTTTAACTTCTTACACTTCTTACACGTTCTTTATTATTCCATTTTGTCCACCATCTTATAAAAGAAAACTCTCAAGGTGCTTGATCCGCTGTACAAAAAAATAAAGCTGTCATCAAAAATGAATAATTCTGGGAAGCATCAGGGTCGGTTTGTACTCCAAACCCACAAGTAAAAAATGAAAAATTAATAGGACTTTTATTTGGATTTCGCCAGGACATTTTTGCTTCATTACAAGTCCCTAAAACTCATTTTTAGTGAATTTACCTTCAGCTTCTAAAAGAATTGTTGAAACCCAATTAATGCTAAAAACATCAGCTTTACTCATCCATGTATTTAACGATTAAAATCGGAATTCCTCTGTGCGGAGCTTATTTCTATTTATGATTAGAGTAAACCTGAGATCTAAGGCCAAAACTACAGAGTCTCAGCTTCACAAAGGCTCCAGCCAGTTTGTACTCCAGAGGGTTCAGTAACAGCTTCAGTTTTAAATGGGGGTCATTTTTTCAGCTGTTTTTGGAAACTTAGGTCCCCAGCATATATGTGGCAACATATGAAATGTTTTTGTATGGGATTATACAGATTTATTTCAATTAAAAATGAGTTAAATAAATAAATGCACTGACACCAGGCCCAAAATACAGCCCGTTAAATTGAGGATTCTGATGTGTTGTGCTTCTTGTAAGATTCTAGTGACCACTGAACACATTTACATGTTACTGGTGAGGAGACCAGATAAATGACAAAAAAATAATGAAATAAATGTTTTATGTCCTTCAATATGGGGATTAGCTTCACCATTCTTTTGTATGTTTAATTTGACCATGGTAGCATCAGTTAGCAAAGTGGGTGTGGCAGAGAGAGAGAGAGAGAATTCTGTGCATATGAATGTTTGTTTTTATTATGGTGTTATGTAAAATGTCCTACATTTGTAACTTTGGCATTGACTCACCTTGTAAAAATACCTCAGAGCAAATTTGTGAGATCTTTTAGTCCCTCCAGTTCTTTTAATTTAGTGCAGCTAATCATCGCTGTCTTCTGTCTTCATCAACAGGCTTTTGATAAAGAGTTACATTAGGCTTACCTACTTTTTTAGCGCAGCCAACGGCACAACAGGATAACACAATTTTACTTGTAAAATGGAGAAAATGATGTCATTAATTGTCAGGTATCCATAATGTTACCGTACGCTTGCCCTACTTCTGCCGTCCGTCATGGCAAAGTGGCCTCTGAAGAGCATGACAACACGTGGAAAGATAAACACAAAAGGGAGTTGGAACATTGGTTTCAAACCAAATATCTTTTGAACAGGGTTTTGACCTGATTGCAAACCACTCTGAGGGAACCCTTATCTTATGTTCAGCCCAAATTAGACGCATCAAACTCAAAAAGCACGATATTGCATCACCTCTACCAGAGGCCTGGGAGCTTGAGGGTTCTGCGCAGCATCTTTGCTGCTCCTAGTACTGCACTTTTCTGGACTGAGATGTCTGGTGTTTTCCCAGGGATCTGTTGTAGCCACTCGTCCAGTTTGGGGGTCACTGCCCCGAGTGCTCCGATGACCACGGGCACTATTATTGCCTTCACCCTCCATGCTTTCTGCATCTCTTCTCTGAGCCCTTGGTATTTCTCCAGTTTCTCGTGTTCCTTTTTCCTGATGTTGTTATCACTTGGTGATGCCACATCAACCGCATCGGCTTTCCTCTGCTGTTTATCCACCACCACAATGTCTGGTTGGTTTGCCATTATCATTCTGTCAGTCTGTATCTGGAAGTCCCACAGGATCTTGGCATCGTCATTCTCTACCACCTTTGGGGGTGTTTCCCACTGTGACCTTGGGGTTTCCAGTCCATACTCCGCACAGATGTTCCTGTGCACTATGCCAGCCACTTGGTGCAGTGCAGGAACTGCAAAGATGCTGCACAGAACCCTCAAGAAAGGATTTAAAAAAATATATATATTAGGGCGATAAATATAAATTATATATATATATATATATATATATTATATATATATATATATATAGTATAATTATATTTATATATATATATATATGTGTGTATATATACACCGCATCACTGCGGACGCTGCACCGATCCAACTGTCAATCTCACATTAACTCATGGATGGATGGAATATTCTAAATTAGGCTTTGAAGCTTGTTTGATTCTTGCTCCATATTTATGAAAAATGGCACTCTGGCCCATCAACTCTGACATGCTGTGGCTGTAGTTAGCACATTAGCTTTCGCCTGCTAGCAACAACAACACGGCACAAGCCACGGAGCTCAGTGATTAAAACTAAATGTAACGCTTTTATCTCGTTCATCTCTCCTCTATCCCATCTCTAGTCTCATGTATTCTGTCTCTGTGTGAATGTGTTTAGGAGTGTGTGTGTGTGTGTGTGTGTGTAAAGAGTTGCGTGGAGGTAGAAAAGTGTTGTATAAATGTGAGTTTTCCATCACACATCCGCTGAAACAGGGCAGGTCTGTGTCACCGGCAGCTCTCACCGTGCCTCTGTAAATGTAACGGAGTGGAGGCAGCTGGTCTGCTCTCTCCTTTCTCCAGACAACTTGGCTGTCAAAGGTGATGTTGTTCGCACAGTGCTAAACTTCCCCTCACACAAACATCACACACTTCTGACTGCGATCATTATTTGTCCTTTTATCTTAATTATGTTCATTTTTAGCCTTTTGCTCTGGAGAAAAAACAGTTTTTTTGGGATATGAAATGAATGTGTGGTTTTAAAGGAGAGGTTAAGTAACATGTTTACCTTATTAAACTTTCTAAGTCCCTGTGAGGAACTTTAGGGGCGTTTGAAGTGTCGCAAAAGCTGATTTCCCCCACATTTCTTTCATTTTTCTCTCATCATAATAAGAATAATCACATACAAAAACATTTAACATTGGCAAATATGAATAAAGGGGAGAGTTGTCTTCAGGTCAATGTCGGCATATGTTTCAAGGCTGATTTCCTGCCCAGAGACAGCAGGGGGCGACGGCGGGCACTTCAAACGCCCGGCAACACACATTTACCATAGGGGACTTACAAAGACGTTGAATAAAGTGAAAATGCGACTTAATTTTGCTTTAAGACAAGGGGGAGCAACTCTCATCAGACACCTTCTGCTCTCAAGTATCTTCACAACAACAATATAATAAAAACATTATCCGCTGGAAAATGTGTCACGTATTAACCTAGAATTGAAAAGCGTATCAAAAATCAATGTGCAAAGTGAGATAATTGTCATTCCCCAAATTGGACTCTGCGCTGGTACGTCAGGTGGCAAAACTGATATATTTTGGATTGAAAACACAGTCAAGTTGGACCTTTTTCATCTTTAGTGTTTGATAAAAACTCCTTGACTTCCTTTAATAAGCCCCTCTCCCTCAGGACAAAAAACTGCAGCGCTCAAACTGACGACATCGAAAAAGTGGGATCCGTCAAACTTCCACTACCACTGCACTTTCAGGGAGGATGATTATCTCCTCGATACTGCTCATAACTCATAATAATGCATCATATTGTGAGCGCGGCTCTATAGTTTTATTGAGTGCTGCTGATAGGATCAGTTTGACTTTTATCTGAAGCCAACAAAGAGATGGAGGGAATGTCAAAACAAGATGACTGCTCGTGATTTATGATGTGTTTGTACACCAAGTCTGAACTCCAGAAGTTTAGTACAAGGAAAACCAACAGTTCCATGTTTGGCATTGTGAAATATGGATCAAGTTGTAGAACGGTCACTTTATTTTAGTGCGTTCCACTTTTCACATTTAGGCTGCTTCAAATGACCATTTTTAGATAATAATAATGATTATTATGATTATGTTTTTGTGTGTGTGTTTTTATGCATGAAGAAAACAACAATGTGAAATGCAACTTCTCTTTTAGGCCCTCCCTGACATTGTCACTCATCGATGGAGCTATTATTGTTGAAAAAGATTTGTGCATTTGTAATTTTGATTTTGTGTTACTTGATTTGTCTGATTACAGTTAGGACAAATTTTAGCATGTTTGAAAAACGTACGTCTATCGGCCCACTGCCCGCAGAGCAACAAACACCGACTTTAACGAGCTTTAACGGGCAGTTTCGGCTCAGTGCCACAGGACTGATGTGAGCCTACAGACATCGCCAATTCAAGCATGAACAGTGCTGTTCCTGTCTTACTCCAAACGGTAAGCAGGAAACTTTGCTAGCCATTAGCTTTTAACTGTAGCTGCAAATAGCTTTTTGGCCCAAATTAGATGACATTCTAATGACCCGGATTTTAGATAATCTCAATCAAGGAATAACGTGAAAATGTGTCCCCACTGTCCAGCACGGACAGAGCCTGCACCGGAGCATCCCCAAGCACCGACGGCTTTCGCGCGCCGGGGCCCGGGGCCAAGTCACCGTGGGAGAGAATTGGACTACGCTTGGTTATCTGATCAATCACAGTAGAATTTCCTCCCATAGCCTGTGATTATCCAGTTGCCAAAACACGTTTATTCACATCTGTCTTTGTTGGTTCAGTTAAAGAGGAGTCAGCGTGGACTTCGTCTTTGACACGTTGGTTTTCATTTCACCTTTATTAAGGACACAGGTGTGGACCTGATTACGCACGCACGGATCCGATTACGCGCGCACGGATCTGATTACTTACGCACGGATCTGATTGCGCGCTCACGGATATGATTACATGCGCACGACGGAGCTGATTACGCGCGCACAGATCTGATTACTTACGCACGGATCTGATTATACGCGCACGACAGATCTGATTACGCGCGCACGGATCTGATTACGCGCGCACGACGGATCTGATTACGCGCGCACAACGGATCTGACTACACGCACACGACGATCTGATTACGCGCACACGGATCTGATTATGTGCGCGCAGATCTGATTACCCACACACAGATTGGGCAGGACTGTGGCAAAAGTTTGGAGTGTAATTAGAGAGCCGTGCGTAGGACATTTTTGATCATCTTCTTAAACAACATGCTGATTTTAGACACACATAAATTAAATTACACACATCAAGTTATGTGCACACAAATCGAGTTAAGCGCACACAAATCGAGTTAAGCGCACACAAATCGAGTTACGCGCACACAAATCGAGTTAAGCATGCACAAATCGAGTTAAGTGCACACAAATCGAGTTACTCGCACACAAATTCAGTTACACTTGCACAAATCACATTACACACACTTTTTATTACAGACAAATCAAATTACCAACGCAGAAATCTTTTTGCATCACTAATAGCTCCATACTCCAAACACAGCTGCAGCACATTTAGCTTCATTTACACTGCATCCTGATTAGAAAGTCCTCTCCCTCTGAGCCTCAGAAAACACACCATTTCTGAGGGTTTCTGCATGTGGGGGCCGAGAGAGGTTTGTTTCTCTCCCTTATTCCCTCTGCAGAGCATGTTTAAAGGCCAATGACACCAGAAATAATGCATCATATTTGTCCTTTCAATTCCAAATCATAATAATCATGATAGCAGGTTCTCTTGTGGACCTAGAGCCATTATTACAGTTTGTGAAGCCAGTGCTGTCCAACCTGGGAATCTGACCTTAAACTTGACCAACAAATAAATGCTGTAGTCAAGTCCAGTTTTCTTCCTTTACTGCCAACGTACCTTTTTACATATGTAATCCCTGCTCTACGTTGGCATTCTTCAAACTGCATTTTCCTGACTGCCGCTAGGCAGAAATGCTGCTGCTCGGCCAAAGAGCAGCACATTTTCCATGTAATAAAGTTGAATCTGCTTTGCTCCAGCACATATATATTCTAGACGTTTGGCTGAAGATCAGACTGCGTATTGTCTGCATCTAATTATAGAGCCTAGGGGGTGTACCCCTCATTCTCTAATAACCAGCGAAGCAGGAAGTGTTCTGTCAGCACGCTAATGTTTGTTAGCGTTACCGTGACAATACTCTCTGCTCTGAACGTTGTGAAAAACACAAACTCATCAGAAAGCATTAGGTGAGTGAGGAGTTTGTGAACTGTTGGTTTACAAATGCACAGCTCATTAAGTGGCATGGATTTGAATGACTTTCTGGGCTTTAGTTTTAAGGATTTGGATTGACAGTTTAATAAATAAAATGGAGAAATTACCCTGAGACCTGCCCATTGACTTTTCCCCCAATTGGACTGTTTATCCTGCCAACGCTCTGAGATGTGGATCCTCCAAAAGACATGTTTTTTTCCCTCTGCAGACAGCACTTCTTTAGCCGGCATTAGCGACGCCCAGGGAGCCCGCGGCATGCTGGGAATGAGCCTACATACACACACTGGCGCACTGACGGGGGTATCGACACAGGCTAATGCAGATGAATAATCAGGAGTGTTTTGGAGACGTATCGAGCGCTGTGGACGCTCAGATCGATCTCTCATTCCATCGAAGAGCTGCTGCTGCTGGGACGCCACTGTTTCATACTCGGCGAATAATATTATACAGCGTCTGAGATCTAATCATCTGCACTCACTCCAATGTACTGCACGCAAAAGCCTCCATTCTGGCACTCACACACGTTCTGTTTATTTGGCTGCCTCTGCCGTAATTATCTCAGAACATTTCTATCAAGAATTGCAATGAGTTATTACGAATACACACATCTACAGGATTCAACCATTAATGAATTGGATTCAAACAAAAACATTTTAGTGTTTCCTATTTCGATTCCACTTGTCCACCTCCTTTCAGTTGGAGGACAGTCTGTATAACTACGAGTCTCTCCAAACTACGAGTCTCTCCAAAAATCTACGTTTCTAATCCACAAATATTTCTTTGGGACTGGCTCATATTAATCCTTTCAACTAACAACAATCATGTCTTTGGGGGTAAATAATGGGCTTGGCTGGCCTCTGGTGAAGCTGAGACGGATTTATTCTGATTTTAAGTGTAAACAAGCTCTGCACAGAGGAAAACCACATTTCAAATCCAGTTCTAGGTCTTCTCAATCTGCTGTTGGAGGTTTGGATTGATAGAAGATTTTGTTGAGTTTTGACAGTTCCTTTTTCAAAGCTGAAGCTAATTTAACTATAAAGTAGATCTAGGGACTATTTTAGGGCAGAATGACATTTTTTATTTCAGGCTTATTTTTAACTTGTGTATTTGGAGAAAAACGGACCCTGATTCTTCCCAGAATGGATGATTCGACTGAAAATAAGTGGTTTACAGATTTATTTATATATTTTTCGAATGCACAGAACTGATTTCCCTATGGTGACAATGACCTCATTTGTTCAAACGCTATGTTCCTGCTGTGTCGGCGAGGTGTGGGTCGTGGAGTGATCCTCTCATGGGACCGTGTCAGGGCGAGTGTTGCACAGCAGGTACATGTGCCACAACAGCGCCCCGAGCCCTGACACAGCACCCACCTGCATTCACCTCCTGCTTCACCTCCTGCCTTCACCTCCGGCCTCACCTCCCGCTTCACCTCCTGCCTCACCTCCTGCTTCACCTCCTGCTTCACCTCCCGCTTCACCTCCCGCTTCACCTCCTGCCTCACCTCCACACTCAAATGCACATGTGGTCAGGCATCCCAGCATGCACCACACTGACAGGGATCGTGACGGGGAATTTGCATTGACAACGCAATTAACAAACTTTATCAGTGTCAGAAATTGAGGATTTTTTTTGCTCCAGGATTTACAAAGCCCCAGAACAACAGAAAAGTGGATTTCACAGAGAGAGAGGGAGAGAGAGGAGGAGGGAGGAAGAGAGAGTGACAGAGAGAGAAAGAGAGAGGGACTGAGAGAGAGAGCGAGTGAGAGAGACAGAGAGACACAGATTCCATATTGGACCGTTGACTCAAATCTAAACTTGTTGATCCAATGGTTTTGGTGGTTTGTTACACTGACATGAGTGAATGAGGGAACACCATGAACAACAGCTTTAAGAGTAACACATTTCTGTGATCACTTGAATGGTCAGTATCAGTAAAGGTTAGAGTACTTTCACATGTGCAGAGACACTGATGGCATTTGAAGGTGTAAGTGGGTCAGATGGAGCAGACTCAGGACCAGGTGAGGCTCCGAATGGTTCATCTGATTACACTTTTTGAACCTATTGTTTTTCACAGCTTCATTTGATGGCAAAGAGGAACTCCAAAAGCTGGATTACAGGCTCGCTGCCGTTCATGACCATTGTCAGGGCGTCCTCTACACATTTGGTCAGGAGGTGCAGGAGCTCTGTCCTGGTGCTTCATCACATCAGACGAGTGTTCACTCCTGAGGTTATATTTTATAATATTTTACATACTTACATATGCATACTTACTCCTGCAATAGGACAAAAATAGTCAACAACTCATTGTTGACAACCGTAGCGCGAAGCGCTTCATCCCAATGTCGCCCCTGCCACAACCAGGGTAAAACGCCGATGCCAGAGGCATCGGTCATGCATACTTACTCCTGCAATAGGCTTCGCCCATGCACTCATTGTTGACAACCGCAGCGCGAAGCGCTGCATTCCCCCAAAAACACTCCCAACACTCCCGGCATCCTGCTGTACTTCAGAGTCCATGCCGCAGCCATGCCCATACTTATAACTGCTCAAATGAATGGAAGTCTATGGGGAGTGGGTGGGGAAGCCCGGCGGGATGCCGACTGACGAGCGCGTAAGCGCTCGTAATGACAATTCCACCCCACGGTGGCGTGGGGAAGGCTCAAAGCTTTCAAATGATGTATAATATGTTGTTGCAGTGGCAACGGATATATTGTTTTTGCTCGAAATATTATTATTTTTATTATTAGGCCCGAGCCCCAACAGGGCGTAGGGCCTATTGGTCCTTCGGCGGCGTTGCAACTGTCCGTACCCCGTCGCCTGTGGCGATTGCCGTGGCGATCACCTAGTCGCCCCTGGCAATAACCAGTGAAACGCCGATGCCGGTCATGCATACTTACTCCTGCAATAGCACAAAAATAGTCAACAATTTGTTGACAACCGCAGCGAGAAGCGCTGCATCCCAGTATCGCCCCTGGCACAACCAGGGTCAACGCCGATGCCGGAGGCATCGGTCATGCGTACTTAAATTTGACCCCCTGAACATGCTCAAAAAAACTCACCAAACTTTGTCCAAAAGTCAGATTTGGTGAAAAATTTGGTTTTTTGTTGGGCCATTTTTTTTTTCATTCAAAAATGGCGCGACAGCGCCACAAGCAGTCAAAATACACTGCGCCATGGGAGACGTCAACTTTGTTGTAGAGCTACGAAATTCGGGTCACGCATGCCTCCCGTGATGACAAAACAAACAGTTATTGTGGCCACGCCCCCTGACTAACCATATGGCCGCCATCTTGTTTTGAACATGACAACCGCTATTTCGCTCATATCGAACTTTAACGAACTCCTCCCAGGGCGTTTCACTCACTGCCTTCAAAATCGCTGTACATCCTCTAGACAAGTGGGGCATCTAAAGTTATCCAAATCTTTTGGATTACTTTTACCGTCTACGTGCGGCGCAGCCGCAAAGTATGCCAAAGCATTTAGAAATTAAGCCAATTTTTAACATTGCTCCCATTTGCGCAAAACGGGCCCGATGTGGACCAAATTTGATTCAGTTGTTGAACTTTCACGCTTGGACGTGGTAATTGTGAAAAAAAATCGCAATCGACGCAATAGTGCCCCCTACAGACTGACATTTACATTTTCATAGACTTTAACAAACTCCTCCTAGGGCATTTCACCCACTGGCTTCAAAATTGGTATATATCCTCTAGACAAGTGGGGCATCTAAAGTTATCCAAATATTTGGGATAACTTTTACAGTCTACGTGCGGCGCAGCCGCAAAGTTGGACAACGCATTTTGAAGTTGACCAAACTTTAAACATTGCTCCCTTTGCGCAAAACGGGCCCGATGTGGACCAAATTTGAATCAGTTGTTAAAGTTTCAAGCTTGAACCTGTTCATCGTGAAAAAATTCTATTCGGCCCAATAGCGCCCACTACAGAGCGACATTTAAATTAACATGGAGAGAAAAAATTTAGTTCCAGATTTGGCCCAAAAATCTATTTTGGTGTCCCGGTCACAAAAGCCAAACAGACTTATGCCATATTATTTACGGTTTAGCTGCAGCGATGACACAAACATCCAATGTTATCCTAATGGGAAAATCGCCAAATTGCCACATTTTTACGCTTCACACTTTAACGAACTCCTCCTTGGGTGATGGCCCGATCGAGCTCAAATTTGGGGAATATCATCTTCAGGAGTGGGTTATCAAAAGTTATCCAAATTCTTATTATACCATTTACGGTGTCTCTACGGCAGAGCTTCAAATTTGTCCCACAAATCTCAACATTTCACCATTTACAAAATGGCTCCCATTTGGTCTTTAGCGTGGCCTCTGCACCATATAGTTTTTCAAAATTACATGAAATTTTGCACAACACTCTATTTTGGCATAATGATCAAAAAAGTCCGGGGGGCCAAAGTCATATTTTGTACAGTGTCGCCGTAGCGATGACTGAAACCTCCCATGTTATCCGAATGGGTCCATTGCCAAATCTCTAAAATGACCACAATTTTTCACTTGACACTTTAACAAACTCCTCCTTGGGCGTCGGCTCAAACAACTTTAAATTTGGTAACAATCATCTTTTTGGAGCAGGGCATCAAAATTTTTCATTCCACGTGCTATGGTCTCTGCGAGACGGAGGCGCAAACTTGACTCAGAATTGTGTTCATTTGCACTGGTTATGCAAAGCGTTGGCCGTGTCCAATGTGTCACTGTTAGTTCTTAGATAACACACACAATGAGGGCGCGTCAGCGCCATTTTTATAAAGTTGAAAGTGGGTCGTACAAAGCCCGGTGGGCCGTTGGATGCCGCTTGCCGAAAAAGTTGGGCATGACCAGTGCTGGTCACATTTTTTTTTTTACTTAAAGTCTGTTACTGGTTGGATACAACCAGTATGTACTGTCACTCAGATGCAACTTATTTTAACAATTAACCCTACTGTAAATAAAGCCCAAAATATTTTACCATATATGACTCAATGACAATCATCTTAATATAAAACAGATTTATGACTATCTGAATTGTCTGAATGTCATTGTCTGAATTTCCATTAAATTAGTTGTGCACTTTGTAGTGTTAAGTTCACATTTAACTGCTGTAATTGCTCACAGCCTTGTTCATTTTGTAAAAAGAACACAGAAAAGTGGATAGGTTACACTTGCCTAATTAACAGTCGAATTTATTCAATCATTTGACCAATAAAAGTTAACAATACCTGTATTTTGAAACAGTTTAAAAGTCAGAAAAATTAATAGACCCTGCCTTTTGGGTGCATATTTACTTTACTTTCCAAAGTAATGGCAGATACTCAAAAACCTATTGTTCATTCAGCTCACTTGAGCTTCACTCACTCAATGGTTATTTTTTTTCCTTGAGCACCTTTCAGTGGAAACTTCAGACTTATCTTAAGGTGGCCAAAATGGTGACCAACTAAAAAATTGTTTCTGTATACCTTTTTCCCACCAGCGGTTTTGGCATTTTTACTATGAAGTTTGTTAATTAATTAATATATTGACTTTGCTTAAGGAAAATAGCCTACTGTAGCATTCTCGTCACTGTCCAAAAAAGGAAAGTGTTTTTCCTGGCGAAGTGACCAGGAAAAGGTCATTTCATTATTATTATCCAGACCAGTGCAGTTGTCTTGCATATTTTGCATCAGAAACCAAACACTTCATTAGGTTTGTGGCTCAGGGGAAAACTAAAATGCTGTGTTCTGCTTGAGAAATTTCTAGTAATTTGTGCACACACATGTATGTGGCAAGTGCAGAGGAAAACATCAGGTGGTTCAATTAGACAAAGGAAAATACTCTTCATTTAAATGTACTGTGTAAAAGTGGACTTACTTCAATGTATGATCAGGATAACCAAGGACTTCACATTGTCACTTCACCTTGTGTAGTTTACTATCCAGTTAACCAGTTTTAAAAATCAGACATTTAGTTCAGGTTTTATACAGGTAGTATGTACACATTTGTTTAACTGAGTCAGTTGGTCAACTTTGTGTGGAGTTACGCTTATGCAGTGAAAGGAAAGGAGACAAAAAGAACTTGATACTGGTGTTTTATTAACTACTTGATGCATAATGGTAATATAAAATGACAAATCAATACATTTACACTTTGATAATACTTTGGAAGGTGAAAGGAAAGCAAAAACAATGGTTAGTTTCTTCATTTGATTATTAAGTATTCTATGTAGTTATAATACAATTGCCAGTTGTTGGCTGTAGTACACGTCGAGTCTGCAGGTCTGTGTGTCCTGAAAAAAGAGGGAAAAGGGGTGTGGTTATTCAAATGTATAGCAGTAATATTTATCAGCTTTAATAGTTTGAATGATCTGATCTTAGTCTGCCTTCTCCCCCTTGACCTTTGACCTGTCTGGCATGTTTGAACCTGCCAGGGGTGTAGACCCCCGTCTGCGTAGCTCTTGGGATCATTAAAGGACGCAAGCCCCATCCACCACGGCAAGGTGTCGGATCACGGATGGGCCCCCTCTAAAACCACCACCCTCCACCCCCTAAAACCCACCCCACTACAGTTTAGAAGACAGACAGACGTGAGAGTGTGAGCGAGACAGAGACACACACGCGCACACACGGGGAGTGAGACAGAGACACACACACACACGGGGCGCAAGAGAGAGACACACACGGGAAGCGAGACACAGACACACACACACGGGAAGCAAGACACAGACACGCACACACGGGGAGCGAGACACAGACACACACGCACGGGGCGTGAGAGACACACTCACACGGGGAGCGAGACACAGAGAGCGAGACACAGAGACACACACACACACACACACGGGGAGCGAGAGAGAGAGAGACACACACACAGGGAGCGAGAGAGAGAGAGAGAGAGACACACAGACACACGGGGAGAGAGACACAGAGAGCGAGACACAGAGACACACACACACACACAGGGAGCGAGAGAGAGAGAGAGACACAGACACACGGGGAGCGAGAGAGAGAGAGAGAGACACAGACACACGGGGAGAGACACAGACACACGGGGAGAGACACAGACACACGGGGAGCGAGACACAGACACACGGGAGAGAGACACAGACACACGGGGAGCGAGACACAGACACAGAGAGAGACACAGACACACGGGGAGCGAGACACAGAGAGAGACACACACACGGGGAGCGAGAGAGAGAGAGAGAGAGACACACAGGGAGCGAGAGAAAGAGAGACACAGACACACACGAGGAGCGAGACACACACACACGGGGAGCGAGACACACACACACACACGGGAGCGAGACACACACACACGGGGAGCGAGACAACACACACACACGGGAGCGAGACACACACACACGGGGAGCGAGACACACACACACACGGGGAGCAAGACACAGACACGCACACAGACACGCACACACACGGGGAGCGAGACACAGACACGCACACACACACACGGGGAGCGAGACACGCACACACACGGGGAGCGAGACACGCACACACACGGGGAGCGAGAGAGAGAGACACACACACATTGAGAGCGAGCGCGAGACACAGGAGAGAGACAGAGTGAAAGAAAGAGACAGGAACGGAGACATTGAGGCAGAGACACATTTAGGCCGCAAAATTAATTCTCATGATTCATCAACAAAACATCTCCAAAATTCATTTAAACACACAAGCCTCACAACAAAGTATGAAACACTGAAATCATCATCTATGAAAGATATTCACATTATTGGACAATAAAAAAGCTACATAACAATCTGCAATTATTTAAAGAGAAACCACATACAGCTATGAACAAAGTGATGAGTTGTGAAAAGCAACAACTGCCCATTTCATTTAAAAAATGTGTCCATCATCTAATTGAAGAGCATGGTTCTACACGCCTAAACTCTTGAAAGAGCACACTATCCCTTCATGGTCGCTGAAGTATGTTGGCACCACTACAGAGTCCATGGCATACTCTGTAGATTTCAGATAGAGATGGTCGATTAATGTCCCCCTCTCAGTCGTGGGGGGTTTGACATATTGAACAAAACCTCTTTCGAGCTGAAGGATAATGCATAATAAAGTTATTTTATTATTTAGATAAGTTAAGCTGATGTGTGTTTTAGCACAGGGTGAAGGCCCTGTTGTGTTTGTATTTCTGTGTCTGCAGATGCTCTCCTCCACAGGTCTTCGGAGCAGAGATAACAGAAGAGAGATAAGAACTCCATATCAGGGCAAAGGACCGAGACCAGGATCGTAACCAGACTAAGCCCAGCAGCGGACTCGACCCCCACACTAAGGAGGAGGAACCGACCCCCTCTGTGCTATAAAACTGTTGTGTAGTCGAATTTCCTTTGTCTCTTGTTCCTCTGTACGTAAAGCACATGAGTTGTGTGTGGTGCAGGTAACAGGAACAGGAACCCAGATTGATCTGTAAGCACATTTCTTAGAAACTTTGTATTAGGGCGAATAAATTTTGTAAACTTAAATTCGGACGTCTCCGGTTGTCTCTTCCCCGATGCGTGAACACGCCAGGAAATAACAAAGCGTAATATATTCCTACAGAGCATAACATTGCAGAGACTTGAAGACTTCAATATGTCGTCATTAAAATCCCCCATCACTGCCACGGTGGCACAATGCGATCCAAGCCAATTCAATAATCGATCTAAATTATACTTAAAGAGAGACATGGGGTACGACGGTGGGCGATAAACCACTGCAACTATAATTTTGAGCTCTGCAAAATAATTAACTAAGCATTCTAAACTAAAGTCCTGTACTGTGACTTCATAGTTACTGCTTTCTTCACAGTACATGCCAACTCCACCGTGCTGTTGGCCCAGTAAACTAGTCAGCGCCGGATGACTACTGCTCTGGTAGGATAAACTACGGGGACGACTATGGAAGTTATATCCTTCAATGTGACTAGTTTGATAAGATGAATGTTCAGTTAACCATGTCTCTACCACAGCAATGCAGTTAGGCCCGCCAATGCTGCGTGCACGAAGCCAAATCTGACACATGTCGGGCTAAACCATGGACATTCATGAAGAAGAATGTCAGAACATGTGCCTCCAAGTGCCAGGGCATACTTTGGACCACGAAGGGAGGCATGCGCTCAAGAGCCGCTCTAATGCCATCGTTACAATAAATGGCCTCTGCTTTAAAGTCTTGAATAATAAGACCCTCTAAAACTCCTAACGCGACTAAGGGCCACATACGCCTGACCCGCCGTGAATACTTTCTTAAGAGATACCACGGCTTTATCAACGGTTACACCCTGTACTTTATGTACTGTACACGCCCATGCGAGTTTTAAGAGGAAACTGCCGGCGCTTTTCGCCTCTCTTATTGGCTTGTTCCTCCTCTGGTTCTATGCGGGTAGAACCAGTCAGGTCTGCAGGGGTACGTGTTTGCCTCCTTCTCTGCGCGCCTACGCGATCGTCGTCAAATTTAACATAGATTGCTAAAGGAGGCTGCTTTTCCTGTGGATTTTCAACTATGTGTGTAACAAAGCCACATACCCCATTTACTAGACCGTCAGCTAAATCTACATTTTTACACAGCATAACGCGCGCATTTACCCCCAAGATTAAAGTCTCCTCCAAACTGGCTTGTTTGGATTTATGGAGATGTCCTTTCAGTTGTTTTAATTTCCCCGTCTTTTTGTCGTACCCAAAATCTCGCGCACTGATCGTCTTCGTGTCCTCACATACGTAATTTAATATTTTAAAATTATAATTTGACACAAACTCGTTTTTGGTAAAAATGTGCAACACGTCGGGATCTTCGCCAGTTTCAAGACTTTGTAATAAAGCTAGATCGTCATCAAGCATGGGTGTTCCTCTTGAGCGCGCACTCTTAGTCTGTTTTAGCAGCGCCGCAAAAGTGCTATCGCTCTGTCTAACTACTGTCGTTAATGCCGCAATTTTAAATAGATCTGTAAAGAAATTAACGCCTACGTCTTCCTTGTACAGAGGATGACCCATGACTGGTGACAACTGGTAGAAATCCCAACAACTATGATGGGACACATTTCCAAATGGAGAAAAGTCACCTGATTGTTTTATTTGACGCAACCGACCGTGAATGTAGGTAAAGATCTTTTTTGTCGACCATAGATATTTCGTCAATTATTACAATCTGTAGATCGATGTATTTAGCGCGCAGTGTATTGAGCTTTTCCTCCCCCAGCGGCGTGTAGGGAGGGAAATACTCGTACCGATACTAAATGTTGAATGGATAGTAGCCGCCTGTAGATTATACGCCGCTATCCCTGTCGGAGCAGTTAATAAAACGCAGACGTTATCAGGACTATGGCACGTAGGAGCCAGTAAACGAGACGCCTCATACTGAATCGCTCTGATCAGGTGACTTTTCCCAGTGCCTGCTCCACCCGTAATAAAAACATGTAATGGGTCAGGGTCGTTACCAGCAACTTTCTGTAAGCAGAATTGACGTATTTTATAAAAAATGGACAGCTGTTGCTCGTTCAGAGTTCTCACAAGTGAAAGACCCTCTTTACGACTCATGACATTTGTTTTTTCTACACAACCAACTTGCTCTGGTCTTACAGCTAAGTCTGGAATGGGCTCTTGCTCGTGCTCAGAGGTAACAGCCTGCAACATCTCTCTGTACTCCTCCTTCAACTCCAACCTCTCAACTTCCTGCTCTGGGCAGAGCAAGCCCCATGCATCTTCTAGGACCACATCACCGTCCAACTGCTCCTGTACCTCCTCCAGGTCCTCAGCTGCAAGTTCAAACCGACGCCTATTTGTATCAACAATTAATTTAACTGCGTGTAGAGACCCGTCACTCAAACAAACTTCTCCATGTTTATAAAATAGCTCAAAGGTTTCATACGGAGGCGGCTTAAGGTCGGCCTCAACGCGATACGGCAGGAACAACTGAAGGATACTTTGATGGAATAACTCTGTGTCTTTAGTCTCAGAGAAACGTGCATAACGGACAACCGCGGGTTTTGTCCGTGTTCTTTTAATAATTGCACCCAAATCATTTTGCAACGCAATTTGTTTTTTACATTTGTCGGATGGACTAAGTAAGCGATATTCGGATACGAATGTCGCATTGCACATGTCGTTAAATGTAGCGTTATGTGGTCTTCCTAAGTAACGATCGATGGAGTTTGTCATCCAAATATCGTCCCCCCTTTCTTCATTTATTTCGCCTATGGGTCTGCTCATGCGAATGATATTATTGCCGGTCGGAATGAATTCTACTTTACGTGAAAACTCTTTAAGGTGCATCCCCGTTACACGATAGACAGCTTCCTGCGCAGAGACATCCCGATTATGAAGATAAACGCTGCCTAATTTTTTAAAATGCCTCTTTTCGCACTAAGATTACCTTTGGAAGCTTCTTTTTGCGCACAATTTAAGAGCAAACCCATTTTCTCTCTCAGACTTGGATATATATGAAATTATATAAACGACACAAGCCCACGCATCTACAACAAACTGGATATCCATATTGGCATTCCAACAACTTAATAACTTCTCGTTGTAGTTATTAATCCAGACTTCGTCGAGTTCCCGCTCCAAAACTATGTGTGTGTGTCCGCCTAAAACGCTGTACACTTGTTCAAAAGTGAACTGTGATAACCCCAAGGAAGCAAACAATTCCGGAGCACTAAGACACAGGTTATTCTCATCAAGAGTAGCATTCTTAAGCGCAGTCATGATAAGTTCAGCTTGTTCCCTTGTAACAAGTGGTACAGATTCAGGGTCCAGCTGTTTAATAAACGTGCGCGTCGATATCGGACGTGGAAAATTAAACCGACACACTTTTTTTTACCCTTCTTACACGTTTTGGAGTGACGTTTGGAATGCTGCTGCACCAAAGTAACTTTTTCCAAAAAATTTGGGTCCGAGGGTCGTTTACAGGTGACGTAATTATCCACAAACGTAATGACCTCCTCGTCAGGGTTTACCCCTAGTTTGGGGGCGTGTTCTATCCAGAACAGACAATGGACATGTGGGCTGCCTCTCTGCTGGAATTCTACACGATAGAAATAATCTATGACTTTACCGATGGGCTGAGCTGGTGACATAATAACTTTACGTAAGAAACGCGCGCAACGGGAGTCAAACATTCGAGCCGTGGTTACAGGGTGACGACGTAGAAGGTCACATCTCTCAGCCCAGTCCAAATCTGCAACCCTCCGGGTACTACCTTCCTGCTTTAAAAGCGTTGTCAAGAGGCTCGTCCACCGGAGATCTGCAGAACTGAATGAACAAAACCACGTTGGAATACCAAGCTGACGAATGCACGCAAACAGATTTTTTTGTGCCATCTGCCAGAAGGGCGGTGTGCCTCTTATAGGCGTCATAAAGCGATATAACCGTTATCAAACTGAAGTAAATCCTGTAAAGTTCCTTCACCTGCAGCAGCATTACAACGACCGGAATGACCCTTCCGCAAAGCTATGGACACTTTGGACACAACCTGCTCTACTTCCAACATGTACAACGCCAAAAGAGAAACTTAAAATTCTCTGCAAACCTGCCATCCACATGCATCAGTCTGTTAACAAAGTATCGACACAAGGTTAAACGGGTTTTTCGAGGGGTATAATAATAATAATAATAATAATACATTTTATTTAAAAGCGCCTTTCAGAAACACCAAGGACACTGTACAAGAGAATAAAACAACAGAATAAAACAACAGAATAAAACCCACAGTACAGAACTGGATGATGGTGTTGGAGTGACTGAGTTATGTGGTGTAGGATTGTCTGAACAGGTGAGTTTTGAGTCTGGATTTGAAAAGTGGAAGGGAGTCTATGTTGCGGAGGTCAGGAGGGAGAGAGTTCCAGAGCTGAGGAGCAGAGCGGCTGAAGGCTCTGCCCCCATTGAAATAAGACGGAAAGAGGGGACAGAGAGCTGGAGAGAGGAGGAGGACCTGAGGGAGCGAGAGGGAGTGGAGATGTGGAGGAGGTCAGAGATGTACGGTGGAGCCAGGTTATGGATAGCTTTGAAAGTATTTGGAACGTATTGCGTCCGAAGGGAAACTCCTTTGGAAAGCATTTTGCTTCATTCTCTTTATCCTTTAACAAACTGACTGAGCTGTTACCCTCAGCCGGAGCCAAATTTAAAACCCCCTCAAAATAGTGGTCTAGAGCCTCCTGAGCAATATCGACAGGCATGAAGAACGTGTCCTGGTACATGCGGTGCCGCTGTCGATCATGCAGAAGCTCGTCATCCAATTCTTCTGCTTGCTCCTGCTCCGCCCGATTAGCCATTAATTCAGTAATGTCTGGCCCCGTATCCATACCCGTTACATTAACGTCCGCTCCCGTATCCATACCTGCTACGTTAACGTCCGCTCCCGTATCTATAACTGCTCCGTTAACGTCCGCTCCCGTATCCATAGCTGCTCCATTGACGTCCGCTCCCGTATCCATAGCTGCTACATTAACGTCCGCCCCGTATCCAGAGCTTCCTCTTCTTCCCTGTTAAACTCGTTAACCCACTCCTCATTAAAGTCAATGTCTATATAATACCGATTGTGTTCTCTAAGAAACACAATGGCCCTCCGTACGCACTCTGTATCCACATACTGATACTCGTAATGCCCTTTATACGAAAGTTTGCGCTTAAGTTTAACTGGCAACAAACAACCGTCCATATTGCAACGCGGCAAGAGCTTTACCGTCTCGGTAATTCGGGAGGGGACGCATGTCGATGGGCCATGCACCCCCCGCTGACCGCCCTTTGGCAAGGCTAAAACTTGCATAAAATGTATATTGAGCGCCACTAAGTGCTGTTCAACGGTGTTCAAGCACGCAAGTTCAGGTGGGATGTCGTCCAACAGTAAATTGTTGACTGAACTTTCAGGGGGCATTTCACCTTTACGGAGTTTGATGTTACAAGTGTAGCAGATCCATAAACTACCTCGGCAATCGGAGAGGGGGCATGGAGTTGGACAATTAGAGTTGCACGCATGTAAATAAGCCTCCGAGATACAGGCATCTGCGATAACAGCACATTTAGCTTTAGCCATAAAGTCTTCCTTTTTACAAGGTAAGACCTGGTTACTAAATAAAAGCTTCAAACACACACAACAAACATATATTGGACCATCTTCAACTTCCTTTATAAACTGTTCCATGACAGAAGCGAAGTTTGACAGTTTTAGTTTAGATTGTTGTTTACGTTTTCTGTAGGCTGCACGAGTTTTATCTTTAAATTGCTCATTATTACGGTATTTTTGTTTAACAAGTGCTTTAACTTTTTGTTTATGAAGGGGATTGGCCTTGTACTTTTGTTTACTGGCTGCTTTGACTTTTTGTTTTGTGTTGTACATTAGCTTTATATTTGTTACTGCTGGCAGCTTTAAGTTTGTGTTGATACTGTAAATTAGCTTTATATTTATTAATGCCAGCAGCTTTAACTTTATGTTGAAATTGTACATTAGCTTTTATATTTGTTAATGCTGGCAGCTTTAACTTTATTTCGAAATTGTACATTAGCTTTATATTTGTTAATGCTGGCAGCTTTAAGTTTGTTTTGAAATTGTACATTTGCTTTATATTTGTTAATGCTGGCAGCTTTAAGTTTGTGTTGATATTGTAAATTAGCTTTATATTTGTTAATGCCGGCAGCTTTAAGTTTGTGTTGATATTGTAAATTAGCTTTATATTTGTTAATGCCGGCAGCTTTAAGTTTGTGTTGATATTGTAAATTAACTTTATATTATTAATGCCGGCAGCTTTAAGTTTGTGTTGATATTGTAAATTAACTTTATATTTATTAATGCCGGCAGCTTTAAGTTTGTGTTGATATTGTAAATTAACTTTATATTTATTAATGCCGGCAGCTTTAAGTTTGCTTTGATATTTTGAACTACACACAACACTTATCATCCCTATTATTAGTTCACTATGAGGGGGGTATCAGTTCAGCAGTTTTGACCGGAAGTCAATGGACCGTTTCTATATTAGTTTAGATCAGTATTGCAGTTACAATGAACAACATTTCAAATAATGATCTTCCTAGGTTGAAGTTTTATACTAAGTACTGGAAAAGCATAATATGTTCCTAAAGCACGACTCGACTGCCATTATTTCAGTTTTGTCTAATATTGACTTTATAACTGTAGAATCACGCTAAATTAAAGCTGGATCTATGAGAAATTAGCCAGCGTCTGTGGCAGAAGGCAGCGTCATATAACCGTCACACATACATGCAGAGGAGATGGAGAAAATGTTACAATAATGAGTCAGCATACATGAAATATAAGGGGCGAGCTCCAGGATAATTGAATTCAATCCCACATTATTAACAAAAGGAGGAAGTACTAGTGTAAGCCTACCCAATAAAAACAGTGGAAACATGAAATTGCAATTCTAGAAGAGACTCTTACAATTGTTACTGTGATGAATTTCACATGATAATATTGATGAGGAGAGTAGTATATGTTCACTGATATAATCATAAGTATCCTTTAATATTTGCAGCCTTTCCAATTCATTGATGTCAAATTTATGGTGAAACTGTGATATGACATTAATAGTGACTAAAAAGTTGTTGTTTGTTTAGAATGTTTGAAAATACAATATCTTGAAGTAACCATGAGCACAGACATTGACACATTTTAAGCATTTATACAGCCATGAATAGTAAAAGAAGAAAGGTTTTCTTGTTTAAGGATTTTTTGCCCGTAGGCTTTATTTGACAGAACAGTGGGGGGACAAGACTTGGAAGGACATGCAGTAAATTGTCGAGATATGGATTAGACAATAGTGTGCTACAATTTCAACACCTTTTTTACATTTTATTTATTGTAAAACGCAATATTGAGGCATTGATTTTCCTGTTCAAAACAGATAAGCTCCGCCTCTTCATAGTGACATTTCACCTTTGCAAGCAGTAGACTTTCCTTTTTTTTTTCTTTTTTTTTTTAGAAGATTGGCAACTGAACCTTTTAACCCTATGTGTATCACTCACGGTCTTAATTGTGTTTATTGCAACTAAGTACAGGGATGTGGGCGGAGATAGGGGGTAGGTGGAAACAGGACTTTTCTGAGCACTTAAGCCTCAAATGCAGTACAAAATAAAAATAAAAATACAACTTTGAGTAAGATAATGATGATGGAAGACAATTATAACAAGCTTAAAATCTCATGAAAGCTGATTTAGCATAATATGTCCCCTTTAACACAAGCGGCACAAATTACAATGGAGCCATTTCTCTCAAAACATCCACTTAGTATCAGTTATGAAACTGCGCTTTATGCTTTTGAGTAGCACTTGTTCAGCTGTCACAGAAAATAAACAAAGATTGTTGGGAAGGTATCGGCCTAGAATGAGAAATTAGTAATCAAACGTTTTCCGATGGCTTTTGTTTGTAATTGGATTTGTGTAGTGATGTGTAGTAAGAAAGATTACTCATGCTGTGTGTACAATATTAACGATTGAGTGTAGTATGAATGGGGCGCTTTGTGTTTGCAGTTCTTTCAAGCATAACCCTTGTACTTGAGTTTATTTCGTTTATTGGGTTAGTGAAACACAGCTTAATAACACCATCAAATCTATTCAATTTGAACATGTGTTTCCTGCTGTACATCGAGAACTACCACAAATTGCTTATCGTGTAGCCAAATGCCAAGCAAAAAGTTGGGCGCAATTCAAAGTATCACATGGTATTAGATATTGAATCCGGCTGTGTTTCCATTTTCACCAATCCCAAAGTGTGACAGCTAATTCACAGCGTCGCAAGATATTCTGAAGACGAGGTAGGCACAAACGTAGAGAGTATATTTGCAGTTCAAGAAACTACAGCTGATATTAGTCGAGATGTAATGAATTCATAGTAGGTTCATGCTGCTGAACTTTGATTATTTATGACAAATAAGTAGCATAAGTTGCTAGTGTTACACATATTGAACACTAGCTTTCAGATATTCAAAAGAAAAAGGCCATCACAAAAAATGGTTGACACAAACTGCGCCGACTATTAAGGACTGGATGACATCATACTCAAGATAAATATATTTTGAATTTAGCTAAAAATTATAAAAAAGAATGGCAAATTTTTCAGGTTTATACTTTTACTTCCTGTTTGTAATTGATGACATCACACAAGGAAAATACCCATCAAACACTGGGCAAAAACTCAACTAATGTCACAATTTATTTTATTTGACAAATAAAAATACATATTTAATTTGTTGAAATAATGTTTAGAGGGTCAAGAAAGTTGTTTCTTTGTGTAAATTTTGTATAAACTTTGACTGGAATGAGTATCCATAGTGTGATGTCACTTTCGGTCATTTTCTGCAGATTTTCCCACTTCTCCACAAATAAAACTATAATCTATATGTACAACAGATATAAATACACCAAATAAAGTCAAAATTAGAGTATTGTAAAAACCGTCATACGCACTTTAACTTTATTTTACCCAATTTGTTTTTTTCAGGGCCTGTCTTGTTTGTTTTTAATTTTGGTAATAATAAAATGCCCCACAACTACGAGAGAGATATTATTAATGACTTGAAAGCATAATGAGAAAATGTACAGAAAGACTCACTGTGTAGGAACACAAACTGAACCAACCATCAAAGAAAATGGATGAACAGATTAAATGGGACTGCTTTTATTTCATTCTTTAAATATCTTGCATCTTGTTAATTAGTTTGCTCACTCTCTGCGTCATGTTTGTCTGTTTTGTATGAGTTGTAAAAATGTATAGTAAGTGTTAAAAAATATTATGTTTAAAAAAGAAGTCCATTTTCAAAACCATGACTGATCAATGTATCTTTATCCTTACTTAATAACTAAAAGGTGCAATGAGAGATGTGACCAACATATGGATTGATTCATGATTTTCTTTTCAATTTTATTTGACTTAATAAGAACAACTACAAATGGTTTTCAGTAGTAGTGCACCAATATGGATATTTTAGGCCGATACTGATACAGATCTGATGTTATTGGAAAAGCTTGGGCCGATAACCAATATTAGGCTGATATTTTCTATACGTTGTACATGTGCATTTTTACCGGTAAATTTAAATTTTATTTTAACAAAGAAATATTGCTGTAAGCTCTATTCTAAAATAAGGATCAAATCTATTTTGAAATGTTGTGTTAGAACACATATAACACATAAAGTATGAAGTGCAGTGCTGACTGATGAGAGTTGGCTTTGCAGCACTTTTTTGCTCTTTAGAGCAACTAGAGGAACGTAAAGGTTTTTGCATGTGACATCAATCAGCCAATCACATCACTGCATTGTCCAGCGTGTGATGTTCTGATCAGCATAAAAGCAGAATTCAACCACATTTCATGTTTATATGCTTTATATTCTACCACAAAACAAATTTTAAAAGAGCAATACAACATTTAAAATTATTTTAAAAGCAGCATTTTACTATTTGATATGAAACATAATTCATTTGTATATTGTGAAAAATAACTAGGCCTAATATAATACTATTTCTAATGTAATAGAATACAATATAATATATATATATATATATGTATATGTATATGTATATGTATATATATATATA
>BJKM01001516.1:0-29060 GCA_015082035.1 Chaenogobius annularis | reverse complement strand
CACATGAATTTTGTGTTCTCAAGTTGAATAAAGAAAAGTTTGTTTGCAAGAACAGATATCTACATTTTTCAAAAATGTTCTACACAAATTGTTTATAAAAGTATAGTTATGGGGATTTGCTCAAGAAGGGAGGGTAAAATATTAGATTCATTTGAAAACGCTGCTAGACAAAGAGTAAATTGTAAGTCTTCGACAATTTTCTAAAATGGCCCTTATCTGTTTTTGCAAATCAACCAATTTAATTCTCCCTGATTAATTTTGAATTGGCAGGACAAAATGCTTGTGCCACCACTGGTGTCTCTACTGCACTCTGATATTCATCATATTGCTCCTTGGAGGCTTTGAGATAATTTTCTCAGCACACTTTCCACCATTTTCACCTGGACCAGCTGTGAATCCCATTAAATTTTACTTATTTACTGCACATGCTTGTAATTAACCATGAAAAGCCTTGGCAGCCTGTAAATCTAATTATTCAGCTAGTGTGGTTGATCGATGGCGCTCACACTGGGAGTTTGTGTGTAATGCGAGCTGACTGTAGGGAAGCATCTATTCACTGCGTTGTGTCGTGGCCAACCAATTCAGTGAAACAGGAAGAAGCAATGATTATGTAGAGAGTATCACTGTAACATGACTCATTTCAATTCTAGTTGATACAGTCCCCCATTAGCTCCCTTTTATGCTTCTTTTGCATGTGATTATGCAGAGTAGTCGTTTACAATATTTTATTACGTGGTTTAATATGATTTTAGTTTTTTATATTAATATAATGATATTTTTTCTTTGCCTCTAAATATACAGGGGGTATAGCAGTAACAATCTAATATCAATTTAACAAAATTATATTGCAGGCATATGTTTTTCTCAGTAGAATGGTTATTATTTAAATAAAATGTATTTACCTTTAAAGGTATGGTATGTAGCCTGTGCTCTCACTGGTTTAACAAAGGAACTGCAGTCTCAATTGAACCTGGGTGGCCAGTGCCTTAACAAGTTTTTCTCATTCTCAGTATATGGACAGGCCATGCCTCATGTGAAAGCTCAGAACCTCCAGAATTCACTCACTATTGCAGAGGCTGCATTATTCATTCAGTTCATACTCTGGTGATGAACTACTACTGTAGCCACCGCTGCCCTGGGGCAAAGGCATCCAATCTGTGGCCCCTCCGACCACCATCAACTTACAATACATTGATATTAGTCAGTGTGTGAAGTGTCTTGCCTAAAGAAACAATGACATGTTTCCACTAAAGCCACTGCTTCCTCGCTGTGTCTCTGACAAGCAGGTACAACCACGGGGTTTTGGTAATGAGAATACAGATCAGAGAAGGGCCACAGCTGGATTTCATCTTCATCTTTGGAACTGGAAACCCAATGTGAGACTCATGAAGGGCTCATTCTGCTTTCTGATTGGATAATAATTTTGAGAACCTAAACAACTTGGCTATTATGTCCATTGTTTTTGGAATTAAGAACAAAATCAAACACACAGACACACACAGATCATGTTTATGAAATTGAAAATTCTAATTCTACATCCCGTCCCTTTAACATTCACCTGCACGGTATTTTCAACAAAGGGCTCAGCGGTCACTGTGCACGAATCCTGACTTGATTTATATATAAAGTGTGGATTTCTCGGGCGTTTCCAGATGAGTCGTAATCTCTGTGATTTGATCTGATAATCACCATGGTAACAGCATGTAATGTGGTTTGTAGTTGCGTCCGGACTTTCAGCTGCCTCTCCTGCGGGGCCAATGGGGGTCTGCTGTTGGGTTTCTGCCTCTCGAACACACATCAAAGCACTCAGCATTGTCTCCTTCTCTTCTCTCTGCTGTTTTTCCTCCTGTTTTACAACACGCCAATTTAGTCTTCCACTCCCGCCTCAGAGAGACGCTGGAGCTATCTCAATGTCCCAGACTCGGACGCAGAGACTGTAAGACACTTTACACACCTCTGCATGCGGTTATCAACAAGCATGCACGTTTTATTTAATACTTAGCTATTTTTATGGCATCTGTGAAACTGAAACATTCATACTGGTTTATTATGTTTCATTCACTGAATCATTGAGTTTTTGAAAATCATACCAATTATGTATATTGACATAACAGCATTCAGTTATCATTCATTTATTTTCTTTTGGTTGTGTCCATGTCAAACTCATAATTCAAATTATAAATATTATATTAGTTGCCTGAGAACTGCATTTGTGTGTGAATTAATAATTTATGTGCATGTATTATATCAACGCATTGCTCTTGTGTAAAGAAGGAAGAGAAACGTTTTTAATCAAATGTTGGAAAAAAGTTTAAAAACCAGTTCAATGGAGGACATTTGCATCTGTTGTGATTGTCTAAGCTTTGTTGTCAACAGCCTGACTTTGTTAAATTGCTGCTGATCATTCATCTTCATCTCTGTCAAACAAGTGACTTTTCAAAATCTTTCTTCTTCCACAATTCATGTTCACATTGTTCTTTCTGTTTCTTCCAAGACTGAGACATATTAAGTTTTGTATCTGTTAATGACAGAGAGGAAAATTGACCTTTTCCTCTCGGATCATGGCGGTGGTTTCTTTTGACTCCACAGAGTAGCATCAACAGCATGATGAGCATGTACAGCGAGACCGGTGACTATGGCAACGCCCGGGTGAGTGGCGAGATCCTGCTCAACATCAGCTACAGCTATAAGACCGGGGCGCTCAATGTCCTGGTGAAGGAGTGCCACAACCTGGCAACGGGAGACGACAGGCGGCAACGCACGGATCCGTGAGTCACACATTAGACAGCTGTCTCTCTGTTGCACCAACACTATAAACTTTTTATGACTTTTAGTAAGGACTTAAAGCTAGCATTGCATTTCATCTTTAACCAAAAAAAGCTGCATATCTACGAGTTTCAGAAAGATGAACCTTGGACTGTTTCCATTACTGGTTTTGGATTGCTCCTCATTTATAAAATCTTAAATCAACTTAAACTAAACAGTGTTGTTCCCTTGAATTAATTCAAATGTATTACATATTAAATGTTTGTCTTGTGTTTACTTGACTAGTTTTCTTAGAAAATATATGTATTGTAATTTTTTATTTTAAGTGGCTCTGTTGAAAATTTGATACAATTCGATGCAAATATCAATAGGACTTCTTAAAAATAAATAAATAACAATCAACACATTTAAAAATAAATATTCTGTTTACAGGAAGCTGAAACTCATGAACATGAATAATTAAATAGACCTTTTGTGTGCTGTCATTTCTTTTTTCTTTTTTACATTGTGCTTTGTGTTGGTGGGCATCCTGATGCAATCTTATCCATTTATCTGGGCTTGGAAGCAGCCCAAGACAACAACATTATTTTTTGCAAGTTGCAAGCATCTGTATCTGCATTAGGCTGCAAACCTACATACTCCAAGCAGTGTCAGAAACAGCACACACAAAGTCAAACCATGTGGTTGGAGCAGATGAAGGAGAAAAGTAGCATCTCTTTGCTTTTCGATTATAGTATATGCATACTATATATTAGATCAACCATTGCATCAACAAGACAATAAACACCTTCAAGCAGGGGTCATGTAAAGTGTTTCTATTTCTATTTCTATTTCAACACATTTATTTGCTGTGTGATCCATCCAAGTGTATAGAATGATATAGGTTAATGTCAATCCTATTATCTATAAGGAAATAAGAATAATGCAAAATATATTTTGTGCCAGATATGTAAAAACCTACCTACTCCCTGATACGTCCCGTCAGAGCAAGAGGAAAACCACTATCAAAGCCAACACCATTAACCCTGTTTATAATGAAAATCTAAGGGTGAGTCTCTCAGTTCATTGTTGTTTTAACAAGATCAGCTGAAATCATAATTAACTTTTGTCTCCCTTGTGTTCACAGTATGTCATCAGCCACTCACAGTTGGAGACCCGGACTTTGCAGGTCTCCGTCTGGCATCACGACCGTTTTGGACACAACAGCTTTCTGGGTGAAGTGGAGCTGTCCTTTGACTCCTGGGAGTTTGATTCCCAAATAGAAGAGTGGTACTCGCTTCAGCCCAAGGTACACGCCTGACTCAGATGGTAGTCATGCTCCTGTCTGCTCTCTGGCACTGTAAATATGGATGATAAAGTGGTTTGTGAATGTTTGGGTGTAGGTGGAGAGTTGTATTGACACCAAAATGCAGTACAAAGGGGAGCTGACTGTGGTCTTTGAAAGGTAAAAATCTATATTCCGGCAGAGAAGAACCTACGCGTATCTGCCTCTGGATCAAGTACAACAAGGTATATAATATGCTATGTATATGAGTATATGCTATATATATATATATATATATATATATATATATATATATATATATATATATATATATATATATATATATATATATATATATATATATATATATATATATATATATATATATATATATATATATATATATATATATATATATATATATATATATATATATATATATATATGGGTGCACGGTGGCAGAGCGGTTAGAGCTCTCGCCTCCCAAGAAGGAAATCATGGGTTCGATTCCTGGGCGAACATTACATCACATGACATTCTCTCTGGGTGGAGTTTGCATGTCCTCCCCGTGTTACCGTGGGTTCTCTCCGGGGTCTCCGGCTTCCTCCCACCGTCCAAAGACATGCATGTGTTAGGTAAATTGGAAACTGTAAATTGACCCTAGTGAATGAGTGTGAGAGTGAATGGTTGTCTGTGTGTCTATGTCTCTGTGTTAACCCTGCGACGAGTTGGCCACTGTCCAGGGTGTACCCCGCCTAAGGCCCAAAGGCACCTGGGATAGGCTCCAGTCACCCGCGACCCCTAACGGGAACAAGCGGTAGAAAATGGATGGATGGATGGATATATATATATATATATATATATATATATACAAATGAAAAAGCCTGAATAGTAGGTTATATATACTACTTCACCAATTCTTTCTTATTACATTCACCATTACACTTGCTATTGCACCTTTTAATTTAAATGTCAAGGCTGCGCGGCGGTGATGAGAAATTAGACCAGGAGTTTTAATCAAAGTCTCTCTCTAACAAGGCGTGTTACCTGTACATCATTATAGCGCAATATATCTCACTTAACCCAGCAAAATGAATTAGCCTTCAGTGAACAAATTAGTATATATAACATGTTTTGCACCAAGCATCGCAACTGCCTTAATGGTTGATTGAGATAACATTTCCAAATGGTTATTTTCTATTACTGACCATGGAATTCACTTTTTTGTTTGTGTTCTTATCAGTGAAAAAAGGGTTTCCTGAAAGGCAAGAAGACCAGCAGCTTCACTCTGCCAAAAGGAGGCATGGTTGAGCTGCTTGTGAGAGGAGCCAAAAACTTAACAGCAGTCAAATCTGGAGGGACTTCAGATCCATTTGTTAAAGGGTAAGACATAATTTGTTACATAACCAGTAAAACAAATAAAGGGTATAATAATACTTGTCTAAAAGTCTTATATAAGCATTTTCTCCTTCAGATATCTACTGCCGGACAGCACAAAGTCAACCAAGCACAAGACCGAGGTGGTGAGGGGTACGGTGAACCCTATGTGGAACCACACCTTCACCTACTGTGGTTTGCAGCCCGGCGACCTCAGCAACGTGTGTCTGGAGCTCACCGTTTGGGACAAAGAGGCACTCGCCAGCAACGTCTTCCTGGGAGGGGTCCGACTCGGAGCTGGGACAGGTCTGTGGCATATGATATGGCTGGAAATATTGAATGTTAAACGTGACATTTCAATAAATTGCACAGCTAGATCAATTACCCCATTAATTAAATTCCTCATGTAATTTGTATATACTTTTGTTTGTTCATTTCAAACAACAAAAGTATATGGATCAATTACTGTGTATTCATGTTAGATAACAGACTGCAGCTGAATTATTTGAGGAAAAGTATGAAAGACTAAAATAATGGCTCAATAGAAAGTAAGGACACAAGGAAAATGCTTTTTTCAATTATTCCAGACAGTATGGAGCCTAGAGGTGCTAGAAGCTTGCTGGAAAAATAGAGGCTTATTAGAAAAATGTACATTAAAGCACTTTTAACCCAACCTGGCTCAGGTCAGATTGATCTGTCTCACTCTGAATTGAGTTCTTCACATGAATCAATCTGGGAAGGCTCTCACCAAAAGCCGTCGGGACGTTAAAAAAAACGTCACGCAGTGGAAGAAGCAGAGAATTCCAAATTGTATTAAATCCAGTGTTTAGAAAAGCACAGTCCTCTTTCTCATCTACAAACATACAAAGTGCCATTGTGTGCACGTTTTTGAAAAACAAAATAGTCTGTATTTATTTTAAAATAGGCCAGAGTACGGCCATTGGCGGCGCCATTTTTTATTTGGTTTTGCTGTTTTGACTTCCCCCAAACCACATGTTGCTCCGTGATTGGTTCCAGTCCTGCCTGCGGGCCCGAAATGCCATGGGATTGGCCCGTTTAACACTGGTGCGGACTGCAAACGAATCAGCAGGAGCCAAACAAGATGGATTCTCAAGAGTTTGTGAACTCACAAAAATCCAGAGAATTCATCTTGCTGGCAAGGTTAGTTTTAGTCTCCAAAATAAGACATAACACTAAAAATACACTGTGTTTATGTCCTATAAAGGCAAGAGCTATGGGAAAGATGTGGACTGGATGGACTCGTACGGAGAAGAGCAGCGGTTGTGGCAACGAATGATTGAGAATCCAGAAGTCCCTCACGAGTGTACACTGATGCTGCGGTCCAGCATGCACAAGCACTTCACATGAGCAGCCCCCAAGCACACAAAAGACAATATCAGAGAAAGAGAATAAGCAACATTGAGAAGAAAGCAGACGAACAAACAAGTTTGTGTCTAACCAGAAATCATTCATGAAGGAGTGTGTGTCTTTGGTCGCATTTGTTGAGCCAGTCATGCCTTACATCCACATGTGCCACTGTCGTCCACAATAATCAAGTAGTGATTTACTGCTGTATATCAAGCACATACAATTCCTCCATTTCTGCATGTTGTAATAGTGGACCATTCCAACAAGGGCAAATAGAATCTTGAAACATTCCCTTTAAAGGCAGCAGAGTTGTCCATTGAAACATGATGCTTACACTAAATTGTAAACAGAGGTGGAATTGGCTCTTCAATCTCACGCATTTTCTCAATAAGAGGAACAAGATGACTTAAGAAAAGCACAAATGCAAAAATAACCATGCGTCTAGCTGGCCCCTGTCCAAGGTTCAACCCGCCTAACGCCCAAAGTCACTAGGCCTTAAGCAGGGTCACCCACGACCCCTAACGGGAACAAGCGGAAGATGAACGAATGAATGAACAAATGCAAAAGACAATTGGTAATTAGCATCATCAAAGCCTTTCCATTTTGTACATGGCAGATTACCTAGCTAAGTGTCTCGTGTATCTCCTATAATAAATATATATGAACATGTACCTCCACCTCTGGCTGTCTTCAAATGTGTAGATTATAGCGATTGTCAATTAGTTTTAGATGAAATTAAAATAGCACTGTATCAGTGTAAAGACAAAAACAGCATGGTGTTAAAGAAACACAAGTAGAACAAAAATGGCAAAGCACTGAATCTGACGTCTGAGGCTCGACTGTGAGTCAGAGCCGAGATGGGCCACCTTCATCTGAGGGGCCTTTAATATCGCAGCTGTATCACTATAACATCACCTTGTCCCAGCGCCTCAAGGCTTAGCTCCAACCATCCCACAGATAAAACACCACTTCCCAATCTCATTGCTACTTTTATGGTTAAACATCAGAGCAATCCCACACAGCACAATTAAATAAGTAATAATCCAAGGTGTTTTCTGTTTAGATAAGAGGCCCGTGCAATACATTTTACTGAAAACACTCTTTATGTGTGCAGCATGAACTACTGTCATGTCCAGGTTTTCAAGCATCAAACTATTTTGTGCAAATGTGTAACAAAAATATTTTTAAATAAATGCATCTTTCCATACAATCATTGTAATTTTCTCTTCTGCTTTCATAAAAAATATGAAATGATTATATAGCAAATCAAGCAGACTCACTCAAGAGGATATAAACCTTTTCAATGTATTGTGTTATATACTGTATGTTATAATATCTCTATTGATTAGATTTTCCACTACTACATATTTAATTGTCATGAAGAGCTCATTTAAACTTCCTATATCAGCTGTCGACTGAATTGAACTTTTTTTAAAAAACACGCAAACACAGAGAAGTGTCAATTATTTTACTATTTTTTTTTTTTTTTTTTTTACAGAAGTGAGACATAAATATAAAAATGGGAAAATGTTTTTGTCTATACAGTAAAATCATTTTGTACAAAACACTTGTAACATCTCTGCTTTGACAAGACACAGAAATCAATATGATCGTGTAGCATTGTATGACTCAGTCCATTTAGTGTCCTGCTCCGTGACGGACATGACAACCTTTGAAAGCACTGAACGCAGAGAGCACGTCAGGTAGGAGTGTGTGAAATGGATGACGCTGCTTTAGATGACATCGATCGTGAGTCCCAAAAAACGTGCTCTGACACACAAGGCGCCTTTATGAGTGGCAGCTCTGTCCCGCCTCCTGCTGAAGCACCATCTCCTCTTTGCGCAGTGGGAAGGTGTCGATTGTGGTGAACAGCTCAGCCGCTGTGATGGGGAAAGGGTAGCGCTGCTTGTCCATGCCCTGTTTGTCTACGAGCACCATTTGAAATGAGCGTTGAGGTATGCGCAGCAGGAGCCTACAATACACGTGATAATAGGCTTTGTATGAATGTATAATGAACATGTTAATACGGAAGTGTGTTTGCACAATTACCTGAGCTGGAGGGCCAGTCCTGGAGTCAGCAGTCGGTGTCGGATTCGGCCGATCTGAGCCGGGTACGTCCCCACGATTTCGATCACAGTCACATGCCTCAAGTCCAGGCCACACTGTGCAGGCTGTTTCAAGAAAACACAATAATATATGGTCACACTTTATTTTACAGTACCATTACCATTTCATGTTGTTACACTGTGCTTAACGAGATAAGTACATAGTATTTGGGGTGGTGTTTTCACAATACTAACATTTCAAACTTGAGTTTGATACTAAGGAATAAACCTGATACATGATACTGATTTCAATACTACAATTAAACAATAGACTGACATTTTCAACACAAAATACACAAATTACTTTCATTTAGACATTATAGTCTACTAGTTATCATAAAGCTCAAGATCATTCTAAAACGGTTCAGAAAAGTTCATATTTTGTCTTGTTTCTGATTTGTTAGTATCAATACTTATATAATATAAATTTTGATACTAATATCGATTAGTATATGATTTTTTATACTTTTGACAACCCTAATACAGGGCACAGTCAAATATAGCATTATCCTACACATATACAAATACATTTTAGGCAAAGGGCAATTTACAACCAACAGCGCTTTCTTATTTGGGGGTCACCAGTTTATCTATAATCCTTACTGTGCTCAGATTTAAAAATTTGGCCTGAGACCTGAGACCTGAGGCCCAGTCTGAAACAACCATTTGTTTGTTTCAATAACAACTCATTTGAATTTTTGTATACAAGCAATATTCAAAACCAATAATGTTTTCTTCTCTCGTTCGAGTTTCACTAAAAAGAATAAAATACCCAAACAGCAGGGGTGCCCACACTTTTTCAGCGTGCAAGCTAATTTTAGATCCTGAGCCACGTCTTTAAAACAACCATTTGTTTGTTTCAATAACCCCAACTCATTTGAACCTTTTTTGTATACAAGGCAATATTCAAAACAATAATGGTTTTCTTCTCTCGTCGAGTCACTTAAAAAGAATAAAATAACCCAAACAGCAGGGTGCCCACACTTTTTCAGCGTGCAAGGCTAATTTTAGATTTCGACCAAAGCCCGAAGATCTAACCTGTAGATTTATTATTACTTTTTTTTATAAAACAGCTATTAGAAACCACCTATAGGCTAATCCTTTTTTATATTATGTATTAGAGTCCCATATAAAGCAGGGAAATTCCTCTGTTCATTGCTTGATAGACCCATCATACAGATCTATTTTGTTAATTGCTAGCCTAATAACAGTGTGACTTAATTCACAACTGAGCTCGCTTACTCATATGTATTATAATTAAGACAATCCTTAACGCTGCAGACAGGGAGCTTTTGAAAATTTCACTTCCTTTGGTCGCCCTCTGTCCTGAGGACGCAGACTTCTTCCTACCTGTCTCTCTCGCCGCGCGACTCCCCTCCTGTCCGCTGCTTCCTCTCCCCATCCGCGCGCTGGTTCTCCCCCGCTTGGCCTGACCCCAGCTCCTCGTATCCCTCCCCAGGCGCCGACTCTCCTTCGTCCCTCGCGTCCTCTCGCTCGTATTATCTCCGCGTCGGCCTGGACTCTCCTCAGCTTCTCACCTCTCCCCTGGCCCGCGGCTGAACCCCTCTCTCCGCGCGCCGCTCCTCCTCCACTCACGCCTGACGCCTCTCCTGCCCTCCCGCCTATCCTCCTCCTGCTAGCGGGCCTTGACTCCCCTCCTGCGCGCGGCCTGACTCCCCTCCTTTTGGGACTGCCTCCCCCTCGCTCCAACGGTGACTCCCCCACTGCTCACCGACTATATCCTGCTTCGCCTACTCCTCCTCCTGCTCTCGGCTACTATCCCCCTGTCCGCCCTGACTCCACTCCTGCCAGGCCTGATCTCCCTCTCTCACTGCGGCGTTGCTATTCTAACTCACCTGAGAAATGACAAAATAACAACCTAGCTCCCGCCCGCTGATTTGTAATTTGGTTCACTCGCGCTTTTGTAATTGTTGTGCGCACGTGAAGCGTTGTATATTACTTACTTTGAATATAAATTTATTGCGTACTGACTGGGAGATCGGCTGTAATCGCGATCGACGCCACAGGTTTTCTATTTATAGCATAGACATATCTTAGAAACTCTCTGCAGATTTCACACAGAAAGCTTTGAATAATTCAAGTAGAAACTGTCATAAATAAGTGAACTATGGGATTGATTTTTATGAAAGACTTAAACACCAACACTTTTTATACTATTAGCCAGTTTAACATTGAATCTTAACAGACATTATAGGTCGCTTAAAACTGGGCAAGAGTGAGTCTACTTCTGCGTAAATAATATAATAAAATTTCTTGTTCACATCACTTTAATACGTGCTTTTATATACAATCGATTTTGAGCCCTAACATGTTTAAGGACCGATTTATGTAACTTCATTTATAATATAATTATTAGGACTAGCATAGCATAAATCCAAAATTACTTTCAATCCCAAATATGACAATTTTAAAAATAAAAATGATAATAATAGATTATCTGATAGGAACTATTTGCAGCTCCTTTTTTATGATGTATGACCGAAAGCATAAGATTTTTAGTCCACTTTAATAGTCCACCAGTTTGACAGCTTGTGCCCATCCTCACTTCTTTCGGTTGTTAGGTGTTGGCAGCCTAGACACCAACACTAAAAACCAGAGACTTAATAAGGAGTTCAATTGACCCACGCACTGACAATAATTTATTAGAATTATATTTACTTTTGTTGATTTTTTTGTTTTTTATTCTTCATCAAAACCTCGACGCAAACTGTAAAGGTCACCAAGCAACATTCATAAAGTTTGGAAAAGGAGCTGCAAAAATAGTTTGCTATCAGATTAAAAACTAGAGCTGGGTGATGTTAATCAATTTTTATTTTGGTAAAATTGTCATATTGGGATTGGAAAGTAATTAATGCAGTATTATGCTATGCCTAGGACCTAATAATTATATTAATAATGAAGTTTACATAAATCGTCATTAAAATCATAATCTAGCTCAAAATGATTGTGATATAAAAAGGCACAGTATTAAAACGTGTATGTAGAACAGTAAATTAATTATTATATTATTTACCAGAAGTAGACTCACTCTTGCCAGTTTAAAGCGACCTATAATGTCTGTTGTCAGATTCAATGTTAATTACTGGTCTACATAAGTAATAAAAAGTGTACAGTGTTTTATTAGCTTTCATAAAAATCAATCCATAGTTCACTTATTTATGACAGTTTCTACTTGAATTATATCAAAGCTTTCTGTGTGCAATCTCAGAGAGTTTCTAAGAATACTGTCTATGCCTATCGCAAAATAGAAAACCTGTGGCGTCGATCGCGATCTACCAGCCGATCTCGGGCGCAGTGGCAGTACCAAATCAAAGTTTATTGGCTGGCACTAAGTGACAGTATATACACACGCTGAGCGACGGTGCGCACATGGAGGTCCCCAAAAGCGCGAGTGAACCATGAATTACAATCAGCGCGAGGAGGCTATGGTTGTTATTTTGTCCGCTTTCTCAGTGAGTTTCGGAAGGAGCACACGCCGCGGAGTGAGGAGAGGGAGTCAGGCCGATGGGCAGGAGGAGGAGTCAGGCCCAAGGAGCAGGAGGAGAGGAGTCAGGCCGAGGAGCAGGAGGAGCAGGAGGAGGGAGTCAGGCCGAGGAGCAGTAGGGGGAGTCAGGCTGCGGAGGAGGAGTCAGGCCGCGGAGCAGGAGGGGAGTCAGGCCGCGGAGCAGGAGGGGGAGTCAGGCCGCGGAGCAGAGGAGGATTCAGGCCGCGGAGCAGGAGAGGGAGTCAGGCCGAGGAGCAGGAGGAGGAGTCAGGCCGCGGAGCAGGAGAGGAGGAGTCAGGCCGAGGAGCAGAGAGGAGGAGTCAGGCCGAGGAGCGGGAGGAGAGTCAGGCGAGAGAGGGAGGAGGAGTCAGGCCGAGGAGCGAGAGTCAGGGCGAGGAGCGGGAGGAGGAGTCAGGCCGCGGATGGGGGAGGAGTCAGGCCGAGAGCAGAGGGGGAGTCAGGCCGAGGAGCGGGAGAGGAGTCAGGCCGCGGATGGGGAGGAGAGTCAGGCCGAGGAGCAGGAGGGGGAGTCAGGCCGCGGCGCAGGAGGAGACAGGTAGGATTACGCTCTAAGTGCTGTTTCTGTCCTTCACGGAGCAGTTTGTTATTGACGCGACCCAAAGGAAAGCTGACTTTTTCTAAAGCCCCTCCTCCCAGCGTTACCATGGAGCTTGTCTTATTATAATAACTAATATTACAGTTAAAAAGAGCTTCAAGTGAGGTGATTATAAGCTCAACCATCTGTTATTAGGTCTAGTTATTATTTTATTTTCAAAATAGTCATCTGTATGAATGGGTCTAGTCAAGTCAATGAACAGATTTTCTCTTCCCTGCTTTATATTGCACGTCTATACATAATACAATATTATTAGGCCTATATTGTGTTTCTATAGCTGTTTTATAAAAAAAAAAGTAATATAAATCTACAGGTAGATCTTCGGGCTTTGTCGAATCTAAAATTAGCTTGCACGCTGAAAAAGTGTGGGCACCCCTGCTGTTTGGGTATTTTATTCTTTTTAGTGAAACTCGAACGAGAAGAAGAAAACATTATTGGTTTTGAATATTGCTTGTATACAAAAATTCAAATGAGTTGTTATTGAAACAAACAAATGGGTTGTTTCAGACTGGGCCTCAGGTCTCAGGTCTCAGGCCAAATTTTTAAATCTGAGCACAGTAAGGATTATAGATAAACTGGTTGACCCCCAAATAAGAAAGCGCTGTTGGTTGTAAATTGCCCTTTGCCTAAAATGTATTTGTATATGTGTAGGATAATGCTATATTTGACTGTGCCCTGTATTAGGGTTGTCAAAAGTATAAAAAATCATATACTAATCGATATTAGTATCAAAATTTATATTATATAAGTATTGATACTAACAAATCAGAAACAAGACAAAATATGAACTTTTCTGAACCGTTTTAGAATGATCTTGAGCTTTATGATAACTAGTAGACTATAATGTCTAAATGAAAGTAATTTGTGTATTTTGTGTTGAAAATGTCAGTCTATTGTTTAATTGTAGTATTGAAATCAGTATCATGTATCAGGTTTATTCCTTAGTATCAAACTCAAGTTTGAAATGTTAGTATTGTGAAAACACCACCCCAAATACTATGTACTTATCTCGTTAAGCACAGTGTAACAACATGAAATGGTAATGGTACTGTAAAATAAAGTGTGTGACCATATATTATTGTGTTTTCTTGAAACAGCCTGCACAGTGTGGCCTGGACTTGAGGCATGTGACTGTGATCGAAATCGTGGGGACGTACCCGGCTCAGATCGGCCGAATCCGACACCGACTGCTGACTCCAGGACTGGCCCTCCAGCTCAGGTAATTGTGCAAACACACTTCCGTATTAACATGTTCATTATACATTCATACAAAGCCTATTATCACGTGTATTGTAGGCTCCTGCTGCGCATACCTCAACGCTCATTTCAAATGGTGCTCGTAGACAAACAGGGCATGGACAAGCAGCGCTACCCTTTCCCCATCACAGCGGCTGAGCTGTTCACCACAATCGACACCTTCCCACTGCGCAAAGAGGAGATGGTGCTTCAGCAGGAGGCGGGACAGAGCTGCCACTCATAAAGGCGCCTTGTGTGTCAGAGCACGTTTTTGGGACTCACGATCGATGTCATCTAAAGCAGCGTCATCCATTTCACACACTCCTACCTGACGTGCTCTCTGCGTTCAGTGCTTTCAAAGGTTGTCATGTCCGTCACGGAGCAGGACACTAAATGGACTGAGTCATACAATGCTACACGATCATATTGATTTCTGTGTCTTGTCAAAGCAGAGATGTTACAAGTGTTTTGTACAAAATGATTTTACTGTATAGACAAAAACATTTTCCCATTTTTATATTTATGTCTCACTTCTGTAAAAAAAAAAAGAAAAAAAAAATAGTAAAATAATTGACACTTCTCTGTGTTTGCGTGTTTTTTAAAAAAAAAGTTCAATTCAGTCGACAGCTGATATAGGAAGTTTAAATGAGCTCTTCATGACAATTAAATATGTAGTAGTGGAAAATCTAATCAATAGAGATATTATAACATACAGTATATAACACAATACATTGAAAAGGTTTATATCCTCTTGAGTGAGTCTGCTTGATTTGCTATATAATCATTTCATATTTTTTATGAAAGCAGAAGAGAAAATTTACAATGATTGTATGGAAAGATGCATTTATTTAAAAATATTTTTGTTACACATTTGCACAAAATAGTTTGATGCTTGAAAACCTGGACATGACAGTAGTTCATGCTGCACATAAAGAGTGTTTTCAGTAAAAAAATGTATTGCACGGGCCTCTTATCTAAACAGAAAAACACCTTGGATTATTACTTATTTAATTGTGCTGTGTGGATTGCTCTGATGTTTAACCATAAAAGTACAATGAGATTGGGAAGTGGTGTTTTATCTGTGGGATGGTTGGAGCTAAGCCTTGAGGCGCTGGGACAAGGTGATGTTATAGTGATACAGCTGCGATATTAAAGGCCCCTCAGATGAAGGTGGCCCATCTGCTCTGACTCACAGTCGAGCCTCAGACGTCAGATTCAGTGCTTTGCCATTTTTGTTCTACTTGTGTTTCTTTAACACCATGCTGTTTTTGTCTTTACACTGATACAGTGCTATTTTTAATTTCATCTAAAACTAATTGACAATCGCTATAATCTACACATTTGAAGACAGCCAGAGGTGGAGGTACATGTTCATATATATTATTATAGGAGATACACGAGACACTTAGCTAGGTAATCTGCCATGTACAAAATGGAAGGCTTTGATGATGCTAATTACCAATTGTCTTTTGCATTTGTTCATTCATTCGTTCTTCCGCTTGTTCCCGTTAGGGTCGTGACCCTGCTAAGCCTAGTGACTTTGGCGTTAGCGGTTGAACCTTGGACAGGGCCAGCTAGACGCATGGTTATTTTGCATTTGTGCTTTTCCTTAAGTATCTTGTTCCTCTTATGAGAAAATGCGTGAGATTGAAAGAGCCAATTCCCTCTGTTACAATTTAGTGTAAGCATCATGTTTCAATGGACAACTCTGCTGCCTTTAAAGGAATGTTTCAAGATTCTATTTGCCCTTGTTGGAATGGTCCACTATAAACATGCAAAATGGAGGAATTGTATGTGATATACAGCAGTAAATCACTACTTATTATTGTGGAGACATGGCACATGTGGATGTAAGGCATGACTGCTCAAAAATGCACCAAAGACACACTCCTCATGAATGATTTCTGGTAGACACAAACTTGTTTGTTCGTCCTGCTTTCTTCTCAATGTTGCTTTTCTCTTTCTCTGATATTGTCTTTTGTGTGCTTGGGGCTGCTCATGTGAACTTGTGCATTGGACGCAGCATCAGTGTCACTCGTGAGGACTTCTGGATTCTCATCATCGTTGCACAACCGCTGCTCTCTCCGTAACTCCATCCAGTCCACATCTTTCCCATAGCTTGCCTTTATAGGACATAACACAGTATTTTTAGTGTATGTCTTATTTGGAGACTAAACTAACTTGCCAGCAAGATGAATTCTCTGATTTGTGAGTCACAAACTCTTGAGAATCCATCTTGTTGCTCCTTGATTCTTTGCAGTCCGCACCTGTTTAACGGCCATCCATGGCATTTCGGCCCGCAGGCAGACTGGAACCAATCACGGAGCAACATGGGTTTGGGAAGTCAAAACAGCAAAACCAAATAAAAATGGCGCCGGCCAATGGCGTACTCTGCCTATTTTAAAATAAAAACAGACTATTTTGTTTTTCACCCTCACACAATGCACTTTGTATGTTGTAGATGAGAAAGAGACGTGCTTTTCTAAACACTGGATTTAATACAATTGGAATTTTGTTCTTCCACTGCGTGACTTTTTTAAGTCCCGACGGCTTTTGGAAGAGCCTTCCCAGATTGATTCATGTGAAGAACTCAATCGAGTGGACAGATCAATCTGACCTGAGCCAGTGGGTTAAAAGTGTTAATGTAATTTTTCTAATAAGCCTCTATTTTCCAGCAAGGTTCTGCACCTCTAGGCTCCATACTGTCTGCGAATAATTGAAAAAAGCATTTTCCTTGGTCCTTACTCTTTTTATTTTAGCTTTAATATTTCCTTCAAATAATTCAGCTCCAGTCTGTTATCTGAACTATGAATACAAGTAATTGATCCATATACTGTTATTAACACTGGGTTGTACGCAAATTTGGAATCTCTCATGATGTCATAAACTCGAACTGCGGAAGATCGTTGGATCCGTTTGGTCTCTATAAACGCGCACTCGGAACAATTTAAATTCGTAAATATGTAGGAAGACTGCTTTTTTAAAGATTGGGAGTTCATGTGAGAACTTCAATTCAGACGTGGACGATCAAAATATCTGATTCTGCAACGCTCCAAGAGATTGCTGGGTTTATAACATGCATATTTAAAGTGTAACACTTTTTCTAGAATACACGCGCTTTTTAAATATATATTTGTCTATGCAGCGAACGCATAGCACCTTGGCTCTCCACTGTCTGAGAATATAGACAAATGTATAAGTTAAGAATGTTCAGCATACTAATTTAGAGTGACTGTATTCTGGTCCAGTTACTCTTTCGTTTGTAGGTATTCAGAATGCAGTTACTTTCTTAAAATCGAAGTAAAACATTGCGGTATTTAATCATGTAACTTGCGTGAGATAAACAAACAAAAGCTGCTCTTGTGGTGAGTCTACGTTCTCTTACAAGTTTTTCTTTCTTTAATCTGTGAAATAAATGCATAAAAAGTTCATTAAACTGTTTTAATCCCATGTTGCGTTTTTTTTAAATCTTTTTTTTTTTTTACACTTTAATATAATGCAACTCAAGTTTTCAGAGTCTGACTGTATCATGTAACAGAAAAGTATTCAGTGTTCTGTAACTAAGATTTCGTATACTTTACCCATTATTTCTAAATGTAATCAGCTAACTGCTAAATCTAACTGTTTTAATACTTTTACTATAATAAAAATAAATCAGTATGCCATAAAAATCCCCATAACAGTCAGTAACAACATGTCGTAAACGTACTTCACTGCAATTTCCCTGCGGAGTATGTGAACAAATGTTTTCTTATCTTATCTTTAACTTTATGCCAAATGTACTTCCTGACTTCTATAAGCCTTCTGATCATTAAAAGCCTCGCCTCTTTCTCAGCTTCAGCCTCGTCAGCCCGACCAGACCAAAATGAAATCACTGCTTTTGTGTAAGATGTCATTCACACAAAGGTAATTTAGACACATCTTCAGTTGCGGAAAAGGAAAGTATCTCAAGAGTACAGTATGTTATATTTGAACATCTAATTCCTTTACGATAGAAACCACATATACTTTTAAACCTTGAGGACAAAATTGTGAATGAACGCTGTGAAACAATAGGAGCGTTCGTGCAGAGAATGTTCAAACTGCTCGATTACGTTCCTGCAAAGAAAAAAAGTAAAAAAAAAATAAAATAATAAATGCTGGGATTCAAAACTCACCCTGGATTTAGGACGAGGAGAAGTGGCGACCTGATGGAACAACAAGTGAGAGAGAAAATGAAACAGAAATCAAAATTTCAGTCAGACGCTGAAAGAGAAATGGTTTGTTTGGGTTTGGAGAGAGAGAGAGTGAGCGGGAGAGCGGGAGGGCAAACTGCTGTTGAATCAAAGCTTTGGTGAAACGGCTCATTTAACCACGCGTCACGCTTTCTGATGTGACAGTGGAGACAAGGCAAGTCACACCAGCTTTGGAAAACAAATTCAAAGTTGTGTGAGGGTGGAAGAAAGTTTGCCGTGGCAGCTGGTTTGACCTTTGGAGCTCTTTGGCCAGCTTTTCTCTAATCTATCCCTATTATCCCACAGAAAATCCAATGTAACACCAACAATAAGAGTTCGCTCCCATCTAGACTGTGATTTTGTACTCCTAGATTTACAGAAAAGTAATTCTAAATCAAGTATTGTGGGCCAAAAGCGAAGTCAAACTCGCTTTTTTTCCTTTCGTGCCTGCTGTAGACGACACAGAAACCGTTGGGGACCTACTGCGGTACCTTTGAGGACCACTAGGAGACCCTTGGAACCACTGCACTGCAACCACATTGATTAATCGCAGCTAATCGCTTATTGAAATGACTATGAACTAAATTGACTAATGGAATAATGGTCTTCTACACACAAGTTCCAAAACATGCCGTGAGCAGAGAAAAGACTCAAACTGAGACGCAATCGCATGAAAAAGTGCACATGTGTCCATGAATCCATGAATGCACTCCACCACGGCTTGACTTCAGCTTCATCTGAGTCTAATTTAGTTCTAAACATCTAAATCGACTGATCAAAGGAATAATCGCTGGACTAAACAATTAGCGAAATGATCATTAGTGGCAGAGCAACACTGCACTATGCAAACTTTGACTCATTTTCTTGGAGCCCTTTTATTCCATACTATAATCGTGACAGAACAACATTTGTACTGTTTACAGCGTCCTTTCTGAAAGAGTTGCTGAATACATCTTTCTATCGTGGGATACAAATTGTGGAGCTCTAGTAGATATTGGGTTTGGTCTTGCTGAACCATGGACTTTATAGATTTTTCTCTTCCACAACAACTTTGAACGTGACTTTACTTCAGACAATTTAAATGATCCACTACATCAGTGAGGAAAAGCTAAAACTCCCCATGAATGTAGCACAAAATGAATATGACTCACAAGGCTCCTGAAGAACTTTACCACAGCATTTTCATGTTGTTTGCGTCGAGCTGAGGACTGTTGAGGTGAAGCGGCGTGGCTCCGGAACGAGCCCTGCACACAGAAGAAAACAAAGCACATTTAAGAGAACGTCACACCTTTATTTGTCCCACAGTGTTGCAACAAAGGGTACAGAAGCCGATTAGGCACAGTATGATAATAAAACAGAAAAAAAAGGAAACTCTTGTAATCGTAATAATAATAACACTTTTATTTACAGATACAGAACATATTGCACAGGGAGGGGAATTTATTTTTAGAACATACAATTGTCACCCTTGGCGTTTTATAGATCTAATGAAACGCCACCATGCACAAACTTTCTCAGGTTATATCGATATTTTAAGTAATGTCGACTTGTTGTTGTCGATCTTCTTTAATTCATTGAATTGACTTTGGAAGGAGAAATATTACGCAAACTTTAATCTTGTTATAACAGTTTCCTCATCATTATTTTACTCAAAGTTGTATTTTGATTGAATCCTGCATGTTTGACTTGTTTGTCTTTTAACTTTTAACATTAACTTGCGTTTTCTCTAATGAGACTGATGTAAAAAAAAACAAAAAACTAATTTACCTAATTTTTTTTATTTATTTATGTTTACTTCTGCCTTATTAGATGAAAACACAAATTACTACTGGAAAGACAGAAGACAGAATACATTCATGTGAGGCTCAGTGTGCTCAGAAATGTCTTGTTATCACCTACCCCCTATCTCCGCCCACTGCTCTGTACTTTGTGTGATCATTTGACAGATTAAGACTCAGAGTGATACATGCAGTGTTATAAAATGTCACATGACCACTTTTGAAACATAAAAAACACATTCATGAGACTCTGCCTCTGCGCTCGTTACGGAGAAACGCCACTATGAAGGGGCGGAGCTTATCACTGCGAAGAGTCCTGCATTTTTAAATGGGAAGTCAATGGATCTTTTTCTCTATTATTCCGTAAGAAGCGTGTTTAGGTCTAAGTTGATATGAGCGGATTTATATAAGTGATACTAGTTTGCATAACCAGTTAAAAAAGCATGGAATCATGGTCTCCTTTTAAGGTTATATGCTTATTGGCCGCTCGAGAATGTCCTGACGTACGAGTAGGCCCGTGTCATTTCCGCATCCTGAAGACGACGGATCCAGTATCTCGCTTTCACAAGGTGTCACCTGTGAAGAGACTCGTTTTTTTCGTCTCCATGGTCTCTGTGGCCTACTGAATTCACAGGGAACGTGAGGAACGTTGTAAGGAGAACCAGGAATTTACACAACTTCTATAGATATTTAAGTCAATATGACTACGCGCTGAAGAATAGAAGAAGTTAACACCTGTGGTCACGCCATTGTTAAAGGGCCCCATCGCAAGCAAACATGGTAATATAGAATGCAATTTAAAATTTGTTAGATCTGTGGGCTGCTTTGATCAATTGGTTTAACGGCAATGATGGAGGTACTTAATTTTTGTTTTCGTTTCATTTTTTCTGTTGAATATGAAGTGTTGGTCTTGCGGATTTCACGGCCCGAGCGAGTATCATAAGGAGTGTAAAAAAGGGGTATCATGTTTTGTAAAGAGAACACTAACAGCGAAATATAGGATACCGGGTGGCATTCATTGTGTAGATCATCGAATTTGAACACAAGTATGAAAGCCCGCTATGATCACCGACACTATTCCATCGAATGCCATCATATTTTATACGTGTAGCGGGCTAAGACCTTCACTTTTTGTCTCTAGCTTTCGGTAGATCCTGAACCTCACCGGCTTTCTAATCTCGTTTCATGTTACATCCTTCTCGGTGACATTGATCTATAGAGTTGCTATAAATAAGATGCTGGAACAATCAGATAGTCGGGCATAGAAAATTGACATTCATGCACAGCCCTACTATGATTCGTAAGCCTGATAACTAGCTGGTTCGTTATATGACTTCGTCTGTCTCACATTCCCCATAGAGTTGTTGCGATCTGGTTTGTCATGGTCGATCACTACTGCACTTTGAGTAGAAATAGAGACTTTGAGTAAACGATGATTGCTAGGTATGATAACGGATTGTTGTCTATCGTAATGTCAATGACATCAGAGAAATGTGCATGTAATTCAATAGAACTCGATTTAATATTATAGGAGAAGCCGTCACAAGGGTTCATCAGTACACAGAATTTTTACAGAGGAAGAGATAAGATGGTGCTCGCAGGACTTTTCTCGATGAGGAACGCGAATCTGTAGTGTATTACGTACTAGGGGAATAATGTTCGAATTAGATGGTTACTCAATTAATACTGAATGCTCAAAGAATCAACATGAAATATCTGTAACATCCCTTAGGGCACTTTCGTGATAATGCATGGCAGTATACTAGATTCTAAGTAAACCTGCAACATAGTATAATATGAAACAGGTTGTTTTTATCAATATTTAAGTACTCGATTGGTTTGTTTGGGTTTTCACTTGTGTATGGATCAAGTATTTAAATTACTAAATTTAGTTCTTGTGACTTATCCTTTTTGTCAGCTGATGTTTTATTTTATATTTACAGTTATTGTTTAAAGAAGTAGAACACTACATGCGAGAACATGGGGTGGGTAAAGATTTTCCATTCTGTGTACGGTATGACTATGGCTTAAGGACCAATCTAAGGGCAACGCACGTCTCAGTCTTTTGTTGTGGAGCAGGCTATTTGAACAGAGGCAGGGTTTTAAAAGATGTTCCCAAAGTAGCTTTTGTGAGTATTAGCCAGAAATATCAACTATCATGAGTGTCATAACTACAATCGATAAGAATAAATGGGCTGATTAACGCAGCGTGTTGGTGTGATTGATGCAAGGCGAAGTTTCGGAGTCTTCTCCGCTGCATTTCACAACTTTTGACGGCAGAGTTAAACGTTCTTTTTGTCCTTTGTCCGGTCGTCTACAAGTCACGGTACTTCCCTTGTACCCTGCCATTTCGTCACAACGCCGCGGCATCTGACCCACCGTCATATCTGAGGCACTGCACACGGTCTTCTCGCAGCAGCGAGGAGGCCATCAGACGCTCCTCTCAGCCGACTTCACATCTCAGACCCATTTACTGACAAAATATAAAACTCGTAGTAGCAGTCTTCAGCCCCTCTGGGTATATCCCATCGACTTCCAGTAACTGTTTCAGTCACATCATATCTTGTCCTCATCTCGTTTGATTCAAAGTTACCTATAGGTTTGCAGGTTTGTCTAAAGTCATTCAAGAGATCAGCTCAATGGGTCCTTCAATTATGAAGCTTGATATTCCCCCGCCTTTTTTAAAATGCCGCAACAACACGAGCAGACAGAGGAAATGGGTGCAGACTCTGAAGGTTGCCCACACACCCAGGGAGGATCAGTAGAGTGTAGCCAAGTAAATCATCAGGCAGACGTTACTGGCTCAGCAGGGTTCTCTTCTGGCTGATTTTATAAACCTGGTACTTGTACTTTAGATGATATGGTATTCTAGCCCGTTAATCGTAATTAGTTAGGTAGGGCAGCGAGGCTCCAACACCACAGGTAGCCGCCTGGCAAACAGCATGCCGAACATCCCGGAGGTTACACGCCATGCGGGCCCATGGTAGTACACTCAATTTTAACAGCAATTAATTTCATAGCCCAGACAATTTAAGTCCCATCGCTAGGGGATTTAGTTAGAAAGAGTTTAGTTAGGTTAGTTAAGACACAAACAATGTTCCAAGATATATCCTGAAATTATAACGGATCGTTTTAAGACCCTGGACACGAGTACTTCTGCTTGATGATTGTAGAAATGTGCGAAATATTTCAGTTTTATCAACGTTCGATTGATCAAAGCTATTGATCATCTAATAGAAGGAACGTGAGCCCCGAGGAATGTGGTGAGGCTCTAAAAAGAAGGGAATTGCTGAGCAGATACATCAGTAAACTCGTCACTCGTTAGAGTAGTACGTTAACTTTTACTTTCACTTATGATTTTGGCAGCAGTAATGTTGCTACTATGTAAATTTTGAGTACTATAGTGTTGGGCCCAGTGTGCTTCTTAAGTTAACGTATATGACGAATCTGACCTAGTCATGTTGACTCATCTTCTGCGTTAAGTATTCTACATCGGGTGGTATTTCTCATGTGTCAGAAATAACAGCTCCTAAAGACGCTGCACTTAGCAATATAATGGGCACACAATTAAATAATAACTTACATCATTAATACTATCATAAACTCCAAAGAACATTTAAGCAATATTATGAATAAACCATGCATTTTGTTTTATTACTTTTCGTTTAGCCAACCATGCTCTAATATGCGGTATGTTGGAGCAAACACAACTACAACAACATAGAACACGAAAGTAATGAAAAGACGGACAGGGAAAAATTAAAGAACCTGACGAAGATTTGAGGCGCATTATCATCTAATATTTATCTAGGTCTACCAAAATCTATAGGACGAGAATCGTCCTGGCAAGGGACTTATTAAAATTGTATCCGGGGGCTGAAAAACATAGTCAACAAAAAAAGAAAATTGCGAGTCGTAAATCAAGATACGAACACCTGACCACTGCAGAGTTTGTGTCTATTTCGAGAAAATTAGAAACTCAGTGAGCTTCTAATTTTTCGCAGAGACAGTTGACCCTTGTCTATGGCCAGTTATCTAAAGTCCGGAAAACCACCAAGTAGCACAAAAATTGATTTATTATATCTTCATGAGGGCCAAGCGAACGTAACCGAAAGAGTTCCTCCAAATAAATAAGTGTCAGGAGTAGAATAACTAACGCTCACACCAAAAATTTGTTCATGCTGAGGAAAAAAACGATATTCCGATGTTGTAGACGCTGGAAGACGGCTGAACTTAGGTGTGCTCAAAGCCAGACAATTTTCAGAATAGGTGCTACTAAAAATCTAGCATGAATGCGTTCCGGTTCATTGTTGGCATCAAACAGCCGCTCGACAAAGTGCACCTCAATCGAACTTCTTGAAATCTCTCACTACAGTTTTCAATCGAAAACACTTCATAATTGGTGGCAAGACACAAGTGCTTCAGAATACCCAATGAGCCAATCTGAAATTGTGTTAATGGCGTTTTGATAAGTACGGATGAGTCATTAACAAAGCGTAGTGCCTTATAAAAGCTCATAAAATTCGACATATTAACTAAATAAAAAAGTCATTGGATCAAGATGTTATTGTAAGATAGCAGTGTTGTCGAACGATTTCCAAGCATGTAACTACTACCTTAGATTTATGCGCAACTGTAGTCGGCAATTTTTATCATAAAATGGCTTCTTTAACTCAAAACGACACGAACGTTCCATTCCTACCAGACCAAAGCTATAAGCAAATGTTAATTGTATTAAAAATAAACGTTTAGCCATAGAAATAGATGCTATTTATGACAATAAAAGAGTCTTTGTAACTATTTTTCCCGAACTACATTTCAGGTATATGGTGACATAAATATTGTGTTAGATATTGGAATGTCTCAAACTAAATAAATCTTAAAATGATAAGTGGTAAAATGACTCGCTGCACCATCTGCAATGACGGGTGCATATACTATAATGTTTGGAATTGTTCGGTAGACTATAAAAGGCTTGGTACAACCCACTACTGAATATCATTAATTGGTTCCAGGAATGTATCCTGTATAGCAAGTCTTATTATTTTTCAATAGAAAACTAGATTATCTTCAACATCAAATGATCGCTGGCCTTTTGAAAACCTTCACCACAGGGAGTCAAGCTCATGTGTGCAAGAGCGAGAATAATTAAAGTAACGTAAGTCCAATGATTTTTAAACACTCGTTTTACACATGGAATCGGCCAAGCATGAAGGAATTGTTTCTAGTTTCCCCGGCACTGGGAAACTTACCTGTTTGTGGCAAAATGAGTTGAATGACTGTTAACGCACATGACTAATTACACTATTAATGTCTATTGCTATATTTTACAAAGAGCTCTACAACATTTGAGCGACCACGCCCTTGCATACAAAGTAGAGTGGAGAATTATGAATTTAAGAATTAAGTATAAAAAATATTATAACTATATTAGTATCATCTGTCAAGGAGCCATATATCAGAGCAAAAGATGGAAACGACTGTTTGACATATGAAGTTTTCATTAGATTCTAATATAGTAAACAAAAAACTGTGACAATGACCAATTATAACTGATCTGTCAGGCCGATCAACTCTTTATGCTCTCAATTTTTATGTTATAGTGATAATATAATTACGCATTCTCACCAAAAGCTTGCCCCAACCGTGCTTTTATACGTGGGCCAACCTGACAAATATTGCATGTACTTTCTAACTATAGCGATGTTTTGGTTTACCGTAGTGCAAGCATGTTCGAATGGGATGAAAATAATTTACGCACTAGATATGGTCCAAAAGTATACACAGATTTGAATAAATGATAAATGAGATACAGACTTACCTTCGCTCAGAACACCAATACACCCACAGAGCACTGAACCATTCTGAGGCCCCACACCTCGGGGACATAACTTATCTCGAACCCATTGGGCTTGCCTCTGCGCGGTACACCATTTGTACTGTCTGAATCGAAGTAAATAATTTATTCAGTGATCTGATCAACATTGTGTGAGGGCCGGACCCTTTTATCTTTCTTGGTCGGGGCGAGGGGTACTGTAGAAGGGCGCGTCGTGGCCGCGTTGACGCAGTGTGGTCTGCTTGCTGGGGATAGGCGGCATTAAGCACCTGCCCGTGTAGCTGGGAGTCTGTGCGCGAGGGGATAGGCGGCCTTTATTGCGCAACCGCTCTTTGACCTTTTTATTATTACACTGTCTAACATTACTCGTACACACTACAATTAGCATGCTTATCTTATTAATTGCGTGCCCATTTTACATGCGATGCCACGGACGGACACCTATTTTCAGAAGGTCTTGAGGTATTTGATCTTTTTGATAAGATATTAATGAATCATCTTCAGATGTTATTTTGATCACGCAACACATAGGAGACTTTCTTTGTTTGCTTCTTGAGAATGTAGAGATCCAGGAGAGATACGACGCTACGTGTCTCGTAGTGGTGTACTGTGTCTTGAAAAGAGCGCATGCAGCAGTTTGTGTCGCGTAGACCAGATCTGTAGAGTCATACAGTAGGAGCACAATTGTTCTTTAGTGAAGACTTGGCACGCTTCATAACTGGCCGTTTGTCCACACCCAGTCCTGATGCTTCCCTATTGACATCGCAGAGAGAGAGGAATTGTTCATCTCTTCGGACCCTGAACATGATGTCTTAAATAAACTCGAAGTGACATTGGTGTGTCACATTTATGCTCTCCTTTGCAATATCAAAACTGGTCACTACTCATTGTTATACTATATCATAGAGATGGCACTTTATGTAGAGAATAAGACACCATCATTGTGGCAGGGGTGTGGCGCAATACATTGATGGTGGCGCTTGCAGTGCGCCATGACGTTATTCTTTTTATGATTTTCGTTCACGAGGTGTACGCCATAGTCTTCATGGAGATGTGATTTCTTTCTTTACCTAGAATGTTCCACACTAGCACATTAAACGCATCTGCCTTTAATACATTTCCGGTGTTTTTATTGTTCGATCTAAACATTTGAATAACTTGGGTGTCATCTGCTTGTCTCCATGGAGATAGAAAAGTTACATCATAGCATACCTTTAAAAAGAGAACGTAAGCGTGGTGACTTGTAGTTTGTTTTGCTGAGCTCTCTGTGTGTACTGCGCCATCTGCTCTTTCTGTTCACCAGAAAATAGTACTGAAAATTATCACAGAAATCAACTGTGAATCAATCAGTGACAGTGTCTTCAGTTTTCTTCTTCTCTTGTAATGACAGTGAGACTCTTCAGCGGGTCATGGGAGGTGAAGGTTTGGCCCAAATCCACATTCGGGACGAGGGCTCGATGGTTGTGTCAGCCTCCTTTGTCCTGGGACACTGGGTTTGTCTGTGTGTGGGCCTCTGTGAAGCTGCAGTGTTTCTGAATGAATGCGACCGAAGCAAAGGCGCAGATGATCAGATATAAAGAGAAGTCAAACTGGACACGTGGGCTTTATTGGTTTTCGGAGTGTAGCCGGTGATGATGTCATACTCAGATGGGGGCCAGAGACAGATGTTCTTATCGATAACATGGTCTGCTCAAGGGAAATTCAATGTACAAATGTTGAACCTGATTATTTCCACTGATATCTTCCTTTCACGCGATGGTAAATGCACCTTTCGGCTGCCGACCGCCATTAAAAGTAACAACAACAACAACAACAACAACAACAACAACAACAACAACAACTGGAGGCACTGCTCTGTCTGAAGCTCTGTTACTCAAGTTCGTCATTTTTAGTTTTAACACGAGCTGGACATGAAGAAAGGTTTATTTTTTTCTCTACTCTTTCCATTTTTTTATTTATTAACTTTTTCTCCGTGTTTTATTTGGAACAGAATCTTGTGCACATGATGGAGTCGAGGTATTTGATGTCGGATTATGATAAAACAGAACGACACTGAACCGTTTGTCCTCTGCATTTGAAGGTGGGGTATGTAAAAAATGTCATTCCCAAATGAATTCATTTCGTGTTATTTTCTAGAGTTTTTAGACCTTCTAAAATCAGGTCGTTTTTCTCCTTTAAGACTCAACAGGACAGAAGTGGTGTGACTAATAGTGGTAATGGAGAGAGAGGTTAGGGTCAAGAGTCAGGTGTTACGTGTGTTAGAGTATTAGGCAGGATTAAGTGTAGTTATTAAAACATGTTACCCTTTTTCTTTTTAAGGATGTAATTATTCCTTTTCACTCTTAATGGTGAAAAATACTCCTTGAAGCCACAGCTGCCCTGAGGTAATTACCAATAACATGGCAAAATAAAACGTGCTGGCATTAAACAGCCGACATCAGGCTGAAGGGACGATTACAAAAACATTTGCATCGATCTTATGTCCTTTTTCTGTATTTCTAAGGCTAAACTATTGAAAATGCTCATTGAAGCAGTTCACGTTAGCCAAGACCAGCCAAGACCAGCCAATTCAACCAAGCGGCGGGATCTGCAACAAACGTAAGAATGTCCTTCAGATTCATCCCACACGCTACAGTTGCTCTTTTTTCTTGTACTGCAAAGGATTCACCCACAATCCTTTTCACTGAGCGCTCATGATGATATCAAAGTCTTAGTTTAGTTTGGTTTAGTTTAGACCATGTTACGATTAATGATAAATGGACTGCAGCTCCTCAACGCTTCCATCTCAAAATAGCATCTTTGACTTTTGATTGCATTCAGTTCCAAGTAAATGTAGCGACATGATGCACGATCTCAATCCAGATGAAAGTTCAGTTTGAGTCTAAATGTTTGTCTTTGAGCTGAAACAATCGTCCTCTGTCTGAAAGTATTAATATTCTTATGCAGCGAAGGCGTCAACTCCAAACCAACAAGTGCAGCTTTGTCCAGTGCTGCT
>BJKM01001515.1:0-29082 GCA_015082035.1 Chaenogobius annularis | reverse complement strand
ACCTGTAAATATCCATTGCTTCTGTTCTGACACCAATTGTCGTGGGTTCCTTTTTACCACAAAATGATATGGCGTAGTCAAAAATAGTTTTTGTGAATTTATTCCCCAGAAGTGCAAAAACAAAATGGCTGCGCGTGTGTTGGCGCCATGGGCCTTCCCCCGCTAGCTGACGAAGCTACTTCGTCACAATCACACACCACTAATAACATGAAAGTGGTCTGAAGATGGAGTTTTTATATGTAATCAGCTTCATGGCTTATTGTTAAAAGACCGCAGTCAAAAGCCTCATTTATTGTGAGCTGCAAACAAAAGCTTGTATAAAACCTTCCTGTTTTAACACTGAGACTAACTGTGCTGCATCACAGAAAATGGCACAGTAATTGCTGTATGTAATTATCTTGTTTTCATACTGTCATTGCAGAAATGTGTTATTATGATTTAAATCAGTTAAATCGCCCAAAGCTAATAAAAACACAACATGAATTAAAAAACTGTAACTTAGCCCTTTTTGTAGCTAGTTTTGTTTGATTTAGAATTATATAACTCATTTAAAACTGTCTGGCAAAATAGATATGTCTGATAAAATAGTTGTCTAATATATAATAATATAATACATCTTGATAGACCTGCCTAAAGGACTCCATTAATAAACAGGAGATGACTAATTTGTTTTTTACTGTTATAGCAGCCATAAACATTTGCTTATGTACTATTTATGTAAGGCTTTATGGCCTAGCAACCATTCCATTGAAGACAGAGTCAAATAAAGCATTAAGAAAGACAAAGTAAGATATGTTAACTTTCAAATCATAACATCCTCCTCTTTGTATTAGTGTGGCCACAACCACCACAATGATACTAAAATAAATACAATAAATTGAATGTAGTATTATTATTATTATTATTATTATTATTATTATTATTATTATTATTATTATTATTATTATTATTATTATTATTATTATTAAGCCTTTAGTTTTTTAGTCGATCAATCATCCATGATGTTTTAGTCGACCAAAATGTTTATATCTGATCTATAATTTTATTGGGATTATGAAGAGTTTATGTGACAGCAAAGAGGAGCAGGCATTGCCTTTTCACAAACAAATGTCCAATTTACTAATACTTTTCTAGTCCTGTTGTGCACTTTGGATCATAGCTAGCAAGTTCGATGTGCAGACCAAACATCTTTTTAAAAAAGCCCGTATGCAGGTGTGAAATGTGAGATGAGAGAAGGGAGGACATGCAGTAAATGATTCAAACTCATGACACTGCGGTCAGCTGCACCAGGAGCCTGGCATACGTGTGCTGTGCCTTAACTACTCGACCAACAATTTCTATAGTTGATGACAGTGCGAATAATTTCTTTTTCATTATCATGTGCTCTTACACAAGCTTGGACATAGACGAAGATCAGATCGGACAGTTTATTCAGTATCAATACCTGCTCAAAAGAGTATAGTTTCAATACTAGTAGTTGTAGTCTCAATTAGTTTTTGGGTCGGTATATAGATTTTTTATTGGGTTTATGAATAGTGATAGAATAATGTGCAGCCCTTCTAAAACTTCAAACACAGACCAAAAACACATTTAAAGACACAACAAGTGGAAGATCCAAAAGTTGAAACATTTTAGAAAAAAAAAACTGCTCCAATTTGGTGGACAGGATGAGTTCTATCAGGGTAATCAATGATGAGTCAGTCAGCAGAGAGCAGACAGCTCCAGCATGTTCTGAACACACACCCTCCATTTGTGCCCTGTCCACCCCACTCATGCCTGCTGCTGAAGCCGTCCAATCACACGCTCGCTCTCATCTCATACTCACAGAGAAATACCTGCGCTGTGGTCTGTGAAGATGTCGCGAATTCAGATCAGAACAGTTTTGGCGATTTTATTTTTTTGGCGATTATATTATTTTACATACGATATCAGATCATCTATGTGTAAATGCAATCTTTTTTGTTTTGTTTTTTACAGCAGGGCAAAAAGAAATCTACATTCACCATGACCTTTTTTCAGCGTGTAGCCAAAATTAAGACCTAACTTTTAAAAGGGTAATCTTTTAAAATGGGGCAAAATTCTTGTCTGAGCATTTCGAGAAGAATTTTTATGAAATTTTCCGTCCGGTTGGTGAGTTGTATTTTGTACTGCCAGCTTAGTGTGCCTATGGTATGTGACAAGCTTAGTTAAAGGTACACTATTCAGATGGGGAGGGTCTGCCACCTGCTTGTCTCTAAGGAGATGTTATTACATTCAACATCTATCTTGTACCTATTAATTTGCAGCTATCCAGCCCAAGCACTAACATCTCCATGGCGACAAATCCCACAAGAAAAAGTACATAGTGCACCTTTAAAGTGTAGATAGGATGCATTCTTGTGGCTTTAATTGGCTTTTTTAAACATGATTTTAGTCACGTTGGGATTAGCATGTCTTGTTTTCTAACTTTTGAAACATTTAGAAAACACACTTTAAAAACTAGACCTCCAATGAGGTATGAGGCATTGGAACGTCCACTATGAACAATTAAACGAATAAATAAATGAAGCCCTTAGCAAACAAACAGGATTCATGAAACAATTATGACGGAAGCTAAAAAGGAACAATGTAATACATGGTTAAAAGATTAGTTTTTATTTAATTTTTCATTTGATTTAAAAACAATATTGTTTTTGGAGTAAACCTATGGGTAATCTTTGGTTCTGAAGTCCCTGTATATTAATAGCAATAACTATTCAAACCTCACTATTCCCAGCCTCAAAAAGCTGTTTTAGTTCAATCTGCTTAACTGCAAACCGTTTCAGAAACCATCCACTACTACTGTAATGAGACCACAGTAAACGCGCTCTTTATAACTGAACTAAGCAGAAGTCAGGTTTTGTTGCTCAGATTGGAGCAGATTTTGATCATCTCTTCAGTAGGAAACTGAAGCGTGAACCAGGAGGAGGAGCCCATGAGAACCAAACATTTATAATATGACAGGTGACTGGTTAGCTGAGCAGGCCGAAATGTACTTTAAACACATGCTTTTATCATAGCTCCAGTATTACGCTAGACAATGCATATGTTTTGAAATGGTTTAGCATTAGTATCTTTGTAATTATACTGCCATAGACAAGTGCAAAGTTATACTCAATTTAGTATCTGAATTTATTCAAAAGCATTTGTTTTTTAATTTTCACTTTTTGTTCTACTGCTGTTCTTTGATGTTCTGACATCATTGGAACACTGACATTTCTGTATTATGGGAGAACTAAAGAGAACTAACATCTTCGCAATAGAAACAGGTCCACGGAATTCCTGTTTAAAACTGCTGTTTAAAACCAAACGGTGTAAATGCAGCACAATGCAAGATCAGCTAATGATGAAGGAACACCAAAATAGCATGGTTAAAAGCACATAACATGCCACTTTAAGTATTGGTGAATTATTCAAAGACACAAAGACTTAAAGACACAAGGTCATAGACAAGATACTCACAAAATCAGTTTAATCATGTTTTTGAGATTTCTTTTATAAATAAGGGGGACCCCTCCCTTTGGATGGAGAGCAAACAGAGCAGGGTTGGCGCATTCTAGCTATTTCTGCCTGCACTGTGTCATCAGATGGAGGGGGGGAGGAGGAGTCCTCTTGGTCATGCTTCCTTGGGTCAAATGTAATGTGCTCCCAAACGAGGAAGAAAAGCCTTTCTGTGAATGAAACTGAGGGGTCTAAGTGCCCAAAGTGTATCCATCTTTCTCTCCTGGCTGAAGTGAAACTAAAACAAATGCATAGGGAGTCTGTGTCTTACCTGAACAAGCAGCTCCAGCTTCCGGTCGTCCAAAAGGTGAACCTGACATCGCCGCCCCTCTGTCATCTGTAACACAAAAGTAAAGCACAATTTGTTATTTATCGTTAATTAAAACTAATATCAAGATTCAGACATTTCTAATCATCAAAGCAGTCTTTCAGTCAGATTCTACAGCAAATCCTCTGTCAGTAAAAACATGTTTTTTCTTTTAAAGTACAGACTTTAAAGGAAGACATTTTATTATTTTTTTGTCAAACGCCATTGAAAGTCTTTATTGGTTATGTCTTGGAAATAAACAGTAGAGCTTTAAGAAAAGAAAAGAAAAAATTGTGATTGATCAAGATGAGGTAAACAATTATTGATTATTTTTTATTGTCAGATCACAAATGTTTAACAACGTAATGCAAATTCTGTCTTTCAGTGACTTTGCATTCTACAAGGGGAAAACAGAAATGGCTGTTGAGGGGACAATACCGTAGATGGATGAATTTGACTGAAATTATGTCAGGTATAAAACGCCTCTATGGGGTCTAATTAAACCTAACCTTCTAACCCTAGTTGAGTTCTCTGCAAACATTTCTGAAACCACTTTTGTCTCAAATGTTTTGGTCTCAATTAGCACATCTCAAAGACTGCAATTATTCAATCCATTGATGAAATTCAGTCTTCTTTTAATTATTCTTATGGTTGTTGAGTTTATTTAGACAAAATAATGCAATTATTTAAGTCATGCAGAGATACAATGTCCAGTTTGTTCAACGACAAGCTCCACGTGTCCTTGATTCTCAGAGCAACTTTAACAAGGTTACTTTCCTCCACAGAAGGATCGGACAGACCGCCTCCTGCATGGCCCTGTCCTCTCTGTGCTGTCTGGCATTCTTCAGAGCAGGAAACATACGTTTAAACCCGAGGACTATCGCAAGTGCCGAGGACAGCTCCCAAAACACAGCTCAAACTCAGACGTAAACAAAGAGGCAGGTGCAGGGCTTGAGCACACCACAGTCAAAACAAAAGAATAGGAGAATAAAGCTTCTTTGAGTTTGTTGATGGCTAATAAACTACATATGAATAGCGTCAGGCTGTCAAACTATTCTATAAGGCACAAAGGCAAAACGTAGAATACATTTTTCTAGCTGCAGATCGTGATTAGAATTTATGTTTAAAAGGAAGGATTCTGTTTAAAGTGGACATAGCAACATAAACAACGCCAGGAGCATTCATATTTGACAGAAGACTGACAGACTGACATAAGAAGGGATAAACTGATACAAGATTTTTTTTTGTAGAGGTCTAAACTACAGGCACTACAAACATTTTCTATAAAAAGATGAGATATTTTGTTCTTTGATCTAAATCTGATCAAAATTGCAGCTTTTGCGATTCGATAATTGTGCCGACCAATTGGGGACAAAGTTCAGTCGCAAGAGGACGGTGCTGTCATGATCATAACATTTCAAACTTGATGTAAATTTGTTGATACAATGATCTTTTATAGCATTATTTTCAACACCAGATAGGTCAAATTTGGTCTCTTTTGTGTGATTTTTTTCATCCCATATCAATACTTAATTTTTTGACAAGAGGTACTCCTTAAATAATCCGAAAGTTGGCAATCTGTATAAAACTGATTGTGCAAGTGAAGTTTGGAGAACATCAAGCTAATATTTACTCTCAAAATATTATCCCCTTAAAGTAATATGATCAAATAAGTGCACTGCAAATTGATCTCCTCTATTTTAATCAAAATTCATCATCATATTGTAATTGTACTTTAGACATTCCTCCCCTGCATGTTGCTTACATTTGTCGACAGGTGCGTTTGTGAGCATTAGAAACAGGAAGGGTGGACCCTGAGGAGCTCGCCCTGGGCCTTCCCTGACTTCCCTCACATCTGCGAGAAAGGAAACGCATCCAAGAGTCCAGCACTGAGGAGGGGGAGCATCCAAAAAACTACATCTTCAACTTTTTTATACTATAGGAATTTTTTTTATACTATAGTACATTTACATTGTTTTCTTTAACGCACGCCCTTTTGATTTCATATATGTTTTTATTATTGTTCATTGTTGTATGTTGCACCTTTATGCCGAAACAAGTTCCTATGTTTGTGAATTTTGTTCATTGACAATGGCAATAAACTTTTTCTGATTCTGATTCTAATGTTTACTATTTGTACACTACATGGACAAAATATACACAATTCTGATCTTGTTTTGTTAATTCACCGTCGGATGTGAGAAGGTTCATGGAGTTAAAGGGATGTTGCTTGAGGACATTGTGACATCTTTTTGGTGTAAATAATGCTTTGGTGGAGTAATAAAACATTTTTTCTCAGCACATAGCATGTTTTAGAGTCTGTGTATAGTCCAGATAACAATTATTTCAATAATCAAAGTGTTTTTTGGCATATCGCCCACACCTAATTCAAGTCAAAGCACTGAGATTTACTGGCAGGTTGAAAACTGACAAGCCAGTCGTTTACCTAACAGAATTTGTAAATAAGTGATCACGAAGCAAGCACCCTGATAAACAACTCTTAGCCTTCGTATCATATTTTTTTCCTCAAGCTGCTGCAAACTGGTAAGGCGTGTTAGCCACACCGCAATGAAACTTAGCCGGACTTTCTTCGCTCTCGCCAAGTTGAGTTCAGGTGTCAGAGCAGAGTGGGATTTTTCGCACGGGCTGTGAAGATGGAAAAGAGAAAGCTAGCGTCATGGTTTTAGCCAGCATGTGCGTGTGGTTTGAAGGCACTTTATTAAAGGGTAGCTCGAGCCTCCCACACACTGATCTCTTGTGGTTTGGTGGGCTACATTCACCACACCTGTGCAAGCAACGAGTAGGAGAGATGTTTCGTCTAAAAGACGCTTTTAGTCCCATGCAAAAAGATATCCTTGGGCCTACATTGTATTAATGTTTCAAGATATTTTTGCTTGATATTTTATCATACTGCAAGCAGAAATACTTGCCAAAAAAGAAAGATGTGGCTGTTTGCTACAGGTGTCCCAAAAAACAATAGAGGGTGCTCTTGGAAAACAGGGATAAATATTAGAACAACACTTAAATATCCAGGCACTCCAAAACGTATGAGCTGCACAGAGGAAGTACATTAAAGGGCCTTTATTTAAACGGCCAAACCAACGTGTTTCGACCCACAGGTCTTCATCAGGACTTACAATTAATTTGAAATCAGAAATGCTTGCCACTTTAATAACAGATAATCTTGGCAGCACACAATTATTTGCACTTGTAAATTGTATTCATTCGGATTAAATGTATAGACATGTAATTAGTGGCTGCAGCATTCGGTGCTTATGCTTTCGATTACTTAGCAACTCGGCTTGTCCGGTAAGATTTGAGGGACTCTGGCCAGTCCCTGTCTTTTTCCTAGAGCAGTTAGCATTAGCTCGCAAAAAGCAAGGTATGAATTACCCAGAGGGTTGGGCTGGTACGAACCCATGGACCACATGAGGTGAGGTCAAAATCTTGTTTAAAGTCACTGTTGAGTGTGAAAACCTTTTGCCTTTTGATTTTAGATGATTATGAGTGTGTGAAAGAGGCATCTGAGCTAAAGGCTAACTAACTCCAAATTCTTGTATAAGATTAGCAATTCATATTTCAGACTTTTCTCTCTTTGCTCCTTCATCTTCACAAACTATATGCAATGGGATTAAGACTATTCCAGCTCTCGAGCCAAGAGGACCTTGCTGGTGGATTAACCAACTTTCCCTGTTTATTTTGATGGGAAGAAACAAGAGCACCCAGACACAGGGAGAACCCACAAATAGAACTTCTGTGGGAGACCTTCTGACTGTAGGTGCAGTGACAGGTAATACTCATCAGTTTCTCAGCCACAGGGGAACATGGTGCTTCTTGAAGTCATGGTAACAAATCCCTGCCTGAAGGCCTATTATACACAGCACAATCTGGCAGAAACATCCACACGGTTATTTTTTTGTTCAAAAAGTGTGGTTTGGGCACGAGCCTCGGAGCTGCATCCAACCATGAAACCAGATGTAATAAAGTCACTATTAATAACTGCTGGAGACATTAAAGCGTGATGACAAAAAACGGAATTGAACATTTTTAGTTCTGTATTTCGATTTTGTTGGTGTTGGTGAATCTTGTGGTGGCAATATAGTGAATGTAGATGGATAGCATCGCAATCACAGAGAAGTATTTAAAGAGGAAGGCAACAGGGACCAAGCCAAAGATAACATCCAAAACGGAATATGAAACCTTTAAAGTCAGTTTAAGATAAGATAAGATCACCTTTATTTGTCCCACAATGGGGAAATTCCACTGTTGCAACAAAGGGTACAGAAGCAAATTAGGCACAGTATAATATAATAAAAACAAATAACTTCCATAAAGTGCAATATACACATGTTAATACAATAATCATCTGCAGTATCTTATAGGAAAAGTATGTCAATAATAAGATATAAATAAGATAAATTAAAGAAAAAATCTTCAGAATTGGGCATAATTACCAATGCTGGATTCCAATTGTTCAAAGCTTTTGCAGCAAAAATATAGTTAAATAGAAATGCATTGCTGCGGCTGAATCCATGTAATAAGTTATATGAAGTGGTTTTAATGTTGCACACGGTGACAATAAATAGTTTTTTGTAGTATTTTCATGTTTTCATAACATGACTCACTTTGCAGAATAAGTTACCATAGCAAACTAGTATTACAGGTAAGCAGGGGTAAAGACGGAATAAACCAAAGAGTGGCCAAAGCTGAAGAACTGAACCAGGATTTAAGAGATACTAGAGGTGTCAAAGTAATTGATAATATTACGATATATTCTCTTCATAGTTTTTTCAATTGACTCTCATCCAAGACATTGCACGTTTTGGCGCTATTTTGATCATCTGAATATCGGCCAAAAAATATCAAGATATTAATTTTTGTCAATAGTGCCCACCCCCAAAGAGGGCCTTAACCAAGAGCTAAACCAGGTCTAAATTAGAAGGACTGTACCATGGATAAACGAGAACTAAATCTGGAATAATGACTCAACATGACTCAACAGGGGAAAGATCTGATTAAAACTAGTACTATAACATGTCAAAACCCAACAAAACAGTGTCTTATCCAGGCTTGTAGCAAGATTAAACCAGGACTAAACGCAGGTACCAACATGACAACCCTCTGCATTTCGTTTCAAAAATCCAAACCTACTTTTTCATGACAAAATGTGGATTCAGTGGAACACATGTGCTTTGCTGCATCATCCAGGAGAAAAGCCTCATATTCACAGGAAACAATAATATATATATATATATATAATAATATATATATATATATATATATGCAATATAACCCACATATTTGGTGCCTTGCTCAGTGGCAGCAGTAGCAACAGCAGCAGGGGGATTAAAAGACAGAAGGATAGCGAGAGGAAGAATGTAACCAGATCCTACTGTAAGAAGAAGCAATGGAGAGAAAGCTACAGCCCAAACTGACAACAAAATTAAAAGGGAAAAACGCGTAAAACAGCGTGCGTCTGTTATATGCACATTTACCTTTGAAATCTACGCGTCCCGTCACTCCAATCGCAACCAAAACCGCGTTTATAATAAATCCCACAGAGGCAAAAATCCGCGAAAAAATGCCTGTATTCCAGACGCAGCAAGCATCCATGTTATTCAGCGTTAGTAAGCGGTTATAGTTGCGGTTCGTTGTGCGCTGTAAGTCCAATTGCAAACGAAGCTCTCCATCTCTTCCCGAAAAAAGCAAAGCGAAAGACTGCTGGACACACCGCCGACTGGAAGGAAAGAAGGAGGAGTGTAGCCTTTTACGCCCACCCTTCTCCACCTCTCCGAAGCCGAGCGAGTGCCTTCTCCCGGGGACAGAAGTGCTTCGAACCCGGCGAGGAAGCAAGGAAAAGCGCACGGACGGTGGATGGATGGAGCGTGTGATTGCGCGTCGAAAGGGCCGTACCATCGAGGGGTAAAACCGGGGGGGGAAGGCAAGGCAGCTGGGGGGAATGGGTTGCAGAATGTGTGGGGTGCAATCCTGTGCCCTGCTTCCCTGCACAGAGCACACACACACGGCTATATGTTCCTCGCTGTCACAGAGTTGCAGTCGAAAACATGGGCAATAATGGAGGCGAGTGAGTTGTTGTGGGGGCAGGGAGAGGAGTGCAGACGAGGATAAGGGGATTTTTCAACGCTGGTGCATGAGAAAAATAGGCTGATAATGTTGCACAATACAACAATAAATTGGAGTCCATTATAGAAAATGATGCATAATGGTAGAAGTCTATTGTAGAACGATCAGGTTACAAGATTCCCCTATATGCTGCTTGCTGCATGCCACTGTGAATTAGGGCTGCAGCAATTAATCAGTGAAGGAAAGAGTAGGCTACTGCTGCAGAGTTACATGGTTGTAAATTTAGGCATCCTCAACTACAAGTACTGGTGCCAAAATTGTACTTGAGTAAAAGTACACAGTACATGGGCTGGGCACATGGGCTGGCTGATTCCTTCCTTGTAATATTTGTTTCTCAATTTTTCTGCAATAGTTTCCATTCACAGTCCCCTCAAAAGATGCCAGCCTTACATGACATCAGAGAGCTGAATGTCTGCATTGGAGGATAACCATATTCAAAATACAGAATGTACTTATCTAAACCTTAAAGGAAAGAGAGACTTATGTGGGATTTCCATGAGGATCTGTGTAAACAAACATGACCAGGGTCATTACGGAGGAAAAGTCAATCCGGCTTTTTGAAGGAGCTACATCTGTCACACATTTTTAGGTCTTAAGCTGTGAAAGTACACCTTACAATGTACATAAAATTAATTCTAATTAAATTGTAGCCTTTCAATGAATTATAATAGCTCCAAAATTATACATAAAACAAAACAAAACACTGTAGTATGTAATGCATTTGTTATCCAAACATGGTTCAGTCCCAACCACATTTGTTGTTTTGTCCTTAGGCAAAACTTTAACCATTGCCGGCCAGATTTAAGCATCCTCTTAGCCAGGAGTTGCTCGTTTTGGGTTAATGGATCCAAGGAGCGCACTCAAAGGACACCCCACACGCAGGAAGAACATCCTCCACGCCATTTTGTAATCTGCAAATAATGTCCATAAACACCGTCATTCACTTCACTCCTCTTGCTTTAATAAAACACTAACGTTTGTTCCAGCTGACGAAATATATTGCATTTGACGAGCCCGCAGATCCCTCTGGTGCTGCTGCGTTTTCATAACATTAGGACTTGGCCGCTTGTAATAAAGTAATACAAACAACCAGCCTGTAGGGTTCACCTGCTTCTTCTTATTGACAGTTTGTTTAAGTTTGTGCAAATCAGCTAACTGTTTCTAACTGCCACTACTAGATTTATGTTTGATCAGGATTGTATTTTTTTGATAGGTTAGGGAAATGATTTTTAGGAACATAGCAAATTGTAGTTGTGAATGAAATGTATATTTCATTGTAGACTTTAATTTCCCTGATCTATTTTTGTCATTTGCAGATAAATGGATGTTTATATGCTTGTCACATTTGGCAATAAGTATTAACAGTCAACTTACAACTGCATTTTCTGCAATTTGTCCAGTGCATGCTAATTTTTGCACCGATCATTATGTCAGTTAAACCAAGCTAAACACATTTTTCATCATTTGCAATGTTTGGAAGCTAACGCTAACTCTTTAATTGAAAATGTATAGACATGTACCAGCCTTTAGAATGTAGGCGTTCCTCTGTTTACAATACTTCGAAGGGTCTACACTGTAGACCCTTCGAAGGGCATTTAAACACATTTCCCTACTCTACAGGGAAATGTGTTTAATGCATTTGACCCGTCCGAGTCAAGGAAACAAATCCAGAACCTCACTGTGAAGCACTGACCACAAAGCCATGTTTGAAATGATATTAATGATAGTAAAGTATATTGAGATCAGCACTTTCAAGTTGCAAATTGTACAACGTTTTTTGTACAACTTCAGGTATTCTTATATTTCCGTCTCGTCTAATACATCCTTTAACAGCTGTGGTTCTGAGCAGGCTCCAGCTGAGTTGAAGTTGAACACAAGAGCCCAATTTAGGACAAAATCTTGAGCATTCCAGGGTGACCGTTGAAGTGGGACAGGACGTTTGGATAGAGTTTGGATGTTCCAGAGTGCAGACAGGAAGTGAGGCTGGGCTGACTCAGGCACAGAGCAAAGCGAACCCTGAGTGAATCATGAGAGAAGAGAATGTTATTTCAAACAACATGTGGTGTCTGCAACGGCAAACCGGCGTGAGACTGTTATGGTTTGAACTCTTAAAGGCAACGTAAACCAATGCTGTTTTTGTGAGAAAAAGTGTACCTTCTAAATTAGGAATCTATAAACTATTGAACTTGGCTTATGTTGGCCAAAACCATTTTGTTTTGTTTTTTTTCATTTTGCCTTTCCAAATGCATGGTTATTTGTTTGCATTTAAAGCCAAATGCTGTTCCTTTCATAAGCAACCTTATACTGTAAATGAAGTGGGAGATAGGGGGGGAAGCACAGAGAGCCCCTAAAGTCATTTTTTAAATACATTTACAACAAAAGGCCATTGTTACTACTAGAAATATTTTATTAAAGCAAAACTGGTGACTATATTTCCCAATACTGTACAAATACTGCCACTGTTTTTGTCATCAGTTTCCTAACTATTTAAAAGATCTATTCTTTTGGTGCTCATTTTATCCTGGATGCCCTTTCTTATGCTGAATCCCAGTTCATTAAAGTTTGAGACTGTTTACTCACACACAATTAATAGCTGAAGTAGGTTACCAACGTTTTATTGGCATCACTACTATGGCAAGCAAAGCCAAAATCTAATTGGAAGCATTCATTTGGCACACCCCAGTTGAAGACATAAAACAGCATAGAAACCATTAGAGTTTGTCTTGCTTATGCTACACAACACTTGAACAGTTAATTGTATGGTACAAAGCATATTTAGCTTGTGAAAAGTCTCACAGAAATGCTAGATTTCTACTCTTTCTCAGATGTTACTTGAATGATTCTCACTGAGGATATTTTTGGCTCGTTCCAGACACCGGAAACTGGCCTGTCCAACTTAAACATATCCAGATGACTTTATCCTTTTGGCTAAAATACACGCGCTCCTCCCTTGTATCGGTACAGAAACTATTTCATTTGTAGTTTTTCCCCCCATTTACTATCAATAGAACCCTGTGGAAAAATATGCAAAGGCCAAGCTAGGTAAACTTTAGAGTTGATTTAGAAGACTGCAGCAACACTGAGCTCTTGAAAAGTCTAAATAAGCATAATTAACTTGCATGAATAAAACACGAGTCAGTAAAAAGATGGTAAAAGCACCAAAGAATGGATTTAGCAAACTGCATGTAGACTTTGTATAAACCTTTTAAAACTCTGAATTTTATTTAGTTTTGATTTTGTGGTTCAGAAATAAAAAAAATATTGATCACAAACCAGATTAAATCACAGCCTTTGTATATTTTAACGCAATTCCAACCATAGAATTCACATTTCAATTTACACCATTGGCTCTTTGGAACGGCATCACATGACTACAGCCAATTAAAGGTTGTGCATGCTAAAGCTACAAGTGTATCGCCCTTCGAGGCAACTGCTGTTTTGATTTTGGGCGTTACAAAAGTAAACTGAATTAATTTGAATATTTTTTTTGGCTTGAGACATAAAGCCTAAGCATAAAATGAGTGGGAAACAAACCATGGCTGAACAGCTGTGGCTTTAGTGACTTGTTTCATGGCTGGTGCACCTTAAATTCCCTTGTGTCCGCTCACCTCACAATTACCTACACATACATGAACATGCAGAGTATGTGGTATGTAATGAATGTGATTTGACGTCAGAAATGCTCAAAACGAGTCTGGCAATGATTTATGGACTTAAAAAAAGCGCAGGAGAGTGCAAGTTGTCTACCTTTGATGTCACAATTCTAGACATTTGAATTTGACATTTGAGTGTTTTTGTGAGGCTCAAAGAAGGAGCAGAGAAGATGAGCTTGTAAACAGGAATAATGTAACAAGCATGAAGGAAGCTGAATACAACTTCAGCTATGTTGTCATGAGGGAACAATGTTATAACACTGTCAAAAGCTCAAAAAATTCTATTTTGCATTTAATTTGTCCTTTAAGATTTATGAAATAGTGAAAATTCAATAAGGGGTAGACATTTTATACCTTCCCATTCACCTCCCAGGCCTTTCTTTAATGTTTAATGTTTATAATTACCATGAGCCACCTCAACCTCTCCTTCTCGTCACCATCACCACCACCACTACCACCAGAATCTTGGATCAAAGGTGAGATACTTTTCCCAACATATCCTATATTATTATTGAACTTTGTAGGACCTTTTGGGTAGGTTTTGCATGTTCTCCATGGTTGGTTTCCTCTGGGTGCTCCAATTTCTTTGGTCCATTTGGTTGAAATTCAGCTCAAGTTTAGTCTCAACTTCATTTGGGTCCAAGCAGAAGACTTCGCTATAACCTTAAATTTCCCTTCTCCACCTAACGTTAAAAACGTCATGGAAAAGTAATACATGTTCTTTGTTGACGGTGGAGCTGGGAGGGTCGCGCAAAGGCAGCCAAGAATGGGAAATGGACCAGGAGAGACTTTCTTCTCTTTAGTTCATGATGTGATGTGTCGTGCACGCTCGCTCCACCCGCACTGCTGTGACGGACTCCAAATGTGGTTCCACTTATGAGCTGTTTTCACAATCCAAAACACTTCAAACAAACGAAAGATATTTCTGTGTCCGACTTCGCTTTGTTCTACTCAAAATGCCTTCTCCAGACGTTCTCCACAATTTTGGATTTTGCTTCATAAAGGATGGGAAAATTTAAAGCTGGGTCAGAAGTGACAGTTGGACACAGTTTTTATAAATTATTTTATAGATGGGGGCATATTTTGTGGAAATGGCTGAAATACACACGCTAGGACTACATGTGATTGTTATAATTTGTAATGTTATTGTCAAGTTTATATTCATTGACAAGGCTTGGATTTAGAGACTATACCAATGCGACAACAGTACATTTGCATAGCAATAACAATTTGTATCAATTCCTCAGCACATGACCAACTGCGTACCAAGTGAGCATCGATAGGCCGTCCATGTGTACAAATACGTTCTGCTATCAAAATATCAGATTGTAATATTTCTTTTGCTGTCTGGGCTAAACATCAGCCATTCCCTTGTATGCAGCTAAAATCTGGAACAGTCTTCCTGAAGATATGAAACAAGCCTTTACTCTGACAATGTTCAAATCCAGGCTACAGTTCTGTATAGCTGTGCCTATGGCTGAAAGGATTTTATCCGCGCAGTACATTTTATAATGATTATTGTGATTCTAATGCATCTTTTTCTGTTACATAAAACACTTTCAATTACTTTGTGCTCTACAAATACATTTGACCCATCACTTGACCAGTGCAGCTGTTCTTCAACCATAGAAAAGTAGATTCAACTGTTCTTCATGCCTAATAGTTTTTGGTGTAAGCTGAGGAAAACATAGTCAGACACCTGAAGACTATGCAACCGCCATACAGGTAAATTGGGAATTGAACCAGAAACCTTTCAGCCATGTGCTGACAATGTTGACTTGACTTCACTTTACTCAATGGCTGTGTCTCAATTCCGAGTCTGCATGCTCCGAAGGCTACATTTGAAGGCCGGTTGCGTCACTTCCTGCGCGACAAGGCTGTCCCATTTCATGCAGCCCACGAATGCGGCCGACAAATGTGACAAATGTGGCCTGCGTTTCCATGGAGATTGGCCGTGAACAAGGCTTTGAAAAAGCACACTTGTATATCCCATAATGCACTGTGCGGCGCTAGTCAGAACAGGCAGAGCAAAACAGCACCTCCCGACAAAACAGCACCTCCCGCGGAAACATGTGAGAACACCCACGAGTGTTAAAAAATAAGGGCATAACGCTCCCAAAACTGTAAAAGAAGTTTGGTTTTAACTGTAAATTGCAGCTAATTTTAATGCTATGTAAAAATGTAAGAAATGTAAAATAGAGGTGTTTAATTCTATACGGTGGGATATTCCAGACAAATATATCATCATGAAAACAAGCAAGAGGCGGACCCTACACTAGAGATGTGTTGTCGATTTTTGTTGCATTCCTCTACAAACAATGATGGAGTAATCAACTGAAAACTTAATTTGGATCAAAGCAGAATGCATTTGACTCTTCTGTCATCTTATCTTCCATACTTCTTCTCCTTAGGCTTGTCATGGATCACTCTGTTACATCCTCTGCTCCAGACTAGCGTTCACAATCGGAAGTGGGTCATGTACAGTTGATGCCACTCCTAGAGAGAGCCTACGGTTATATCTAACAACACCGAAATCTCCCAAGCAGGCTGCAGCAAATGTCATCTAGGAAACTACAGAGAGGAGGAGAGGTGGAGAGCGCCACCGTGTGTGCAGATAGTCACACAGCAGGGGACAAGTCATAGGCAGGTTGTATTACTCTGGTTGAGCTATTGATTGACGTACAGTAGATATATAGAATAACAATAAAATAAAAGTTATACATTCAAATGAAACACTGCAGGTGAATAGGTGAAAAGCTTAAATTTTGATTTATAATTTTCTTTCTTTCTCCTGTAGCGCAGCTATATAAATGTAAGACAAAAAATTTGTTACAGGTTTTTCATCATGTAATGTTTTTTATATAAAAGTAGGCATTTTAGGTCTAAAAATCAGAAAAAAGGGTAGAGCCAGGTTTAAATTTCTTTATTGCCTTGTTTTGTTGAAGGACAAATATGATGTATTATTTGCTTGTTATCAGCCTTCAAACACGATCTTGAATACCTTTACTTTGGCTTCTAATTAAAAAAAAAAATTCTATGCCCTTTTTGATTTCATATATGTTGTTTTTATTATTGTTCATTGTTGTATGTTGCGCCTTAATGCCGAAACAAGTTCCTATGTTGGTGAATTTTGTTCATTGACTACGGCAATAAACCTTTTCTGATTCTGATTCTGATTTTTAAAATCAAAATTACCCTGCTATTTTGACTCTACTGGCTGCAGAGGGAATTACAACAGGTTCATAAAAACAACTGGAAAGTTCGCCCAGAAATGCAGGGAAGCATGCAGTGTATTGATCGCGATCAGATGAGAGAAATTCACAGAATGAGTCTGGCGATGATTTATGGACTTTAAAAAAACTTCTTAGAAGATTCTTAGAAACATCAGTTATCGAGGAGATTCAGAATGTTTCTGATGCTTGGACAGGAGAGAATTTTCTAACCAGGATTTATCAAACTAGTGTGAATAAAGCTGATTGCTACTCCAGGTATGTTTTTGATGCAGGAACAATGTTAAAACATGGTTAAAAGCTCAAAAAATAGTGTATGTGTTATTTTGGGCTGTTGCATTTAACATTTTAATGAAGTTTCCTCCTCAGTGTGTAATTGTAGCTAAAACTAAAATATTATCCAATCATTGCCATCATCTTCCTCCTCCCCAACACAAACACGTAGTAAAAGCATAAAGAGAAAAAGTTTAAGTTTTTTGTGCTGTATATGAGGAAAACAAAAGTGAAACTTAACGCATCCCACTCCAAGTGACAGTCAGCTGACTCTAGTTTGTTTCATTTGTTTGTGCATTTGATTTGCTTAATAATATTACATTTTAGCAGTTTCCAAGACACCCAGAGACAGTTTTTGCATAAAATTCATTTATTTACACACACATACTTATGCCTGCAGTTAGTAGTTTTAATGTGCATGCATTTTTCTACATTCAGTATACTACATATACCACATATACCGCATATACCGCACATACCACATCTACCACATATACCACAAATACCACATATACCGCATATACCACTTTAGGGCTGCAACGATTACGCGAGTAAATTAAGTAATTCAATTACAAAAAAGCTTATTTTATTGCCTCAATTATTTGTTTAATTTAGCCCTAGTGTCCTTTAATATAAAATAGGCTTAAAATTAGATCATCAAATCTTTCAGTACAATCTGTCAAAGTCCTGTTTAATAGAAGATTTTAAAGTGTTAAATTATATTCAATAATAAGACAGTACACAGTTCGGAATGAATTAAATCCAATCATTATCATTGTTTTTAGAAGGCATGCAAAAAGCACAATAAAATAAATTTAAATTTAAATTTATTAAAATTAGGTTAAATAGACCTTCATCCTTAACATAATTATATGACATTTGAAGGTTATAAGGAAGTACCATTGTAGTTACAGTAATAAATTATTCCAGTTGTGATGTAACGTCTGATCTGAACGACGAACCTGGCCCATCATTGAGCTGAATGAGAGCTGGAGCAGAGGAGGAAATTGTGGCGGGCTCAGGGGGACAGATCTGTTACTCACTCCTCCCATCGCCATCTATTATTCACAGCACAAATCTGAGTCCACCCTTTGGCTCTCCATTATCCCATATTACTGCGTTCTAACTGGTCGGTTGGGGGTTTAAGTAGTTCACTGGAATGTGAATTTTTGTGGTTGTGAAATGATGGAAATTATACTTTGAAATGTGTTATACTTTAACACACAAATATAACTTTAGTTGAAATGGCTGTTACTATATGATATCATATTATATCAGCCATTTTGGGTTTACTGTGAAGTGGTTTTAGTCGTATATGATCTAGCAACCCAAAGTGTTTTCTGCTGTCTGATAGGAAATATAAACAACAACAGAAAATGAAATATTGTTTCAATTGTTAATAAATCAGCAATTAGAGGAGGGCAATATATTGAAATTTAGATCATGTTGTGAATGTCCCAGCTTGTGCTGTAGTGGGTGGTTAGAGCCAAAGAGCAGGTACTGATCCGTGTGTGTGGGTTTCCTATATACTACACTTTTATGACAATTAAGAAACAAGAGCTGGAAGCCTTCTGCAGTGGACCCGCATATCAGGTTTACAAGAGAAGATGAAGAGGAGAAGACAGGAAGCTCCAGATAGAAGTATCTAAAAAAACCCACACACACACACGGATCAGTACCTGCTCTTTGGCTCTAACCACCCACTACAGCACAAGCTGGGAGTGATCAGAACACTACAACACAAGAGGTGCCCACCAGCTCAGAAGGCAAGGAAAGAGGAAAAACACGACCGGAATGCTCTCTCAGCCTGTGGATACCCGAATTGGGCTCTTAACAAAGTGAAGAGAACTAAAAAGCAGGACAAAAGGGACAAAAGGGAAACAGAACCAAGAAGAAAGGGGTCCCGCCTTGTGGGCAGGGCTTTCAAAGAGTAGGATATAAACCTGAGTTCTCAGACTTGTTTCACAGATTGAGAATGACTCTTGGATGAGAGTCGAAACGTTTTGTTTTTCTAAAACAGAGTCCAGATGAATACAACTGAATCTTTTTCTACAATGGAACCCTCCTGGACGAATGAGGGATTACACCGACAGTTGAGAATGTAGTTGAACCACTTCCTTGCTCCACTCACCCTTCCATACAAATCAGTTTGCCCTGTGTGATTGATGGCTCTTCCTCCTTGAACTCTCTCATCGCAAAGTCTGTCATAAACAAGTTAACAGAGGCATGATGTTAAAGTCAAGGGCACCATGATGCAGGGCTGTGGACTCCTCCAGCCTCGGCTATGTCCTGAGGCTGGACAGAATACCAAACGGCCTAATCACACAGTCTGTTGCATATTAAACACCGGGTGCTCTAATCTCCTCTGTGTCACTGAGTAATTCATGCTACTGGCCTGGTGTATAGGCACTGTAAAAAGTTGGTCAATTGTTGTAAACTGTCTGTTTTTAAGAGAAAATGCATGTACCCCAAAACAAAGAGGTCAAGCAATAGGCATAACTTGAAATTATAAGAACATTAAATTGTATTTGGGTTCTCAAAAGTACTGAAAATCAGCTACTAATCAATACTAAAAATAAAGTATCAATAGAACTGTGTGCAAAATTTGACATTTCCTGAACAATTTTAAAATGAGCTTTATCAGAACTAGTTTTTAAGACCACATGGTAACATAAAAGAATGTGCTATTATTTTGTGTTTTGTGTCTATTGTTTTTATTTAAAATTGTGGTATCAAAATTGGAAGTATTGAGCCTTTTTCGAAATCAAGTTTGAAATTTTAGTATAGTAAATTGTGTAAAGGTCTAATGAGGAATAAAGAATATAAAAAAGTTTTCTGTAATTCTTCATTTTTTACTTTTAAAAACTGTAAAATAATCACTTAGTTGCATATTTCTGACTTGTGTTTATAATTAAAATATCCACCCCTTAAGATTTAGACAAACAACAGTCATTCAGAACTAGTATGAAACAAACAAGTATGCATGGATTTTCTTTTCTTCGGATGCACAACATTGGTTATGGGTTAAGAAACACAGACACTACAGTTTGAAGTCAACATTAAATGTATGAACTACCTCTCTTTTTACAGTGCATAGCCTGGGACCAGAGCAGCAGGGAGGAGTGAGAAAGGGGTCTTAGTGATAAAAGTGTCCAAATTCCCTTTTTCTTTTTTCCCCCGTGTGCCTTGGGGTCCCAAAGAGGCTGCAACCTAATTAGAAAAACAGCCAGAACATCACTCACGTGGCAGCTTTTACAGGAGAACTGCGAGAAACCATTTACATAATAAATAATACACCTTCAAAAGCACTTTACGTTTCCTTAGCCTTTAAAATCTCCATTATTGAGGGTCACAAAGATGTTTAAACCTGTCTGTACTGATGCCCCCTCCCTATGGCCTCAGCAAGCAAGAAATGCAGTCATGGCGACATCAAGATCCTGTAATCTGTCAGTCTCTAACTGAAATCCTAAAATTATGGTAAAATACTGTTAAATGCAAATATTGTATGAATGCAAACTGAATGAACATATTGTAAAGAATGCAACAAGTTCTACAAAAAGTAAATCTGCATCTGATACTGCAAAATGTAAACATGGCGAAAACATTTATCTACGGAATGTGAAGAAAGCAATAATTAATGCAAATCGTTTTCTAATGTTAAACAAAATACGGTAAAATACTGCACGAAGCAAAATGGTAGAAATGTATGCCAAGAGCAATAATTAATTCTCTGCAACAAGAGAATCCTCCAGCTTTTAAAAAACCTGACCTCTTTTTCTACCAAATGCGGTAGGATACTGTGAAATTAAAAGAGTTTCAAAGAGTGTAGAAAATAGTGCCATAATTAAGGCAAAAGACAGTAAAAAATATTAAAAAATGTAAACTGGTAGAAATGTGCCAATAGACCAACGAAGGGAATCCTTTTGCTTAATAAGGCTGAATGAGGCTTTATAGAAATGTTTTTTAAGCCCCCCACATGGACCCCTCGTCTTCCTGCCCCCTCACCGCTGCAGGCTATGGCAGATCAGGTGACGTAAGAGGCTTTCCATGCAGTCCTGCTGGGAGAGGAAGGAGAGTAAACAAAGACGCTTCCAATGTGAGTAATCAACAAAGAAACGGAAACAGGTTGGGCAAAGTATTTTAAGATTGATGTTAAAAATCAAAGTCTACTATGTCCAGACCAATATAAATGTTTTATTTGATAATTCACAGTAAAAGTGCCTTTCCTGGTTTGTAATGGGAATAGGGTTGTACTTATCTCTGTGATATGTGAGCTACTGTTTTCCTTGCAGACAAATAAAGTTTTTCTACATATTTGGTAACTTTTACACAGAAAGTGAAGTGTAACTTTAGAAAGTTTTTTAAAATTTCTGTACAAATTTTGCAAACTGTATTACTTGTATTTCAATTTCGCCACTTTTATATATTGATTTTATCCCTGGCATTGTCTGGTTTTCATTTTAGACCTCGTTTAGATGTGATGAAGATTGAAAATAACACTTTAAAAAAAAAAAAAAAAAAAAAAAGCGTTACTTTTTACCAAATTTCTCAACTCCCCACATAAATCCTCCACTTATGAAAACTGATCCAGCTGACTGCAGGGAGAGCCCTCTGGCAGCTCAGTAGTCGCCCCCCTCCCCTTCTGTCTCTCTCCAGCCGCATGTGTGTGTGGGTGTTTTGTGTGAGCGTGTGTCAGAAGGGAATCCCGACAGTGAAGAGGTATTGAATGTCCTCCATTTAGACATTTGGCCCCAAGGAGAGCCAGAAAACCAAAACTAGGAGACGAAAAGCCTGTCTCAGAAAAAGCAGATCAATCAGCTGCTAAAGTTACACACGATGTAAAGCACGTTTTTAGAGTTTCAGTCCAGAAAGGTCTAACAGTGAGCGGTACGTTAACAGTAAAATCTAGCTGAAATGTTATGGTGCAGTTTTAATACGTATTGACTTTAAATCTTTTGTTCTTGGTTGTTTTCAAATTGTAGAATGTGGCAATGCTCTTCTCTCCGATGGAGGTGGGAACCAGTATTTGTGTATCAATGAAATAATTTCCTAATATTCAAAAGGAAAGTCCACAAATGTTAAATCTTATATTGAAATTAGTGAAAGGGTCAGTCTCTTCACTAATGTTTTATTCACAAAATCTCACAGTCACGTTGCCAGCCCACATCTGAATTAAGTTAAACCAGACATTGAGCTTGGAAATGTGTCATCAAACCACAACGAATACCGGGAATACTTGCTAGACAGAAGTAAATCAGTGAAATCTTTTGATGCATACTACTTAAATTCTACTTAAACATTCATAGAAAAAGTCTTCTTATGGATTTGGTTTTTTGTTTTTGCCACTCAATTTATAGGGCCTGTGCCAGATTTTGAACCATGGGTGAATAGAATTAACTTGTAGCCTTGCCACACTGTTCCTTTGACCAGTAACAAATAACTGCAATTGTAATTCTAGTGCACTGAAACTCCTTTAATATAAAACATAATTAATTTATTAAAATAATTTGCATATAGAGGTTACGTTTGCTCTATACCAATTTGAACTGATCGAAAAATAAAAGTGCAGACACAAAATTTTAAAACGTATTGCATGAGAATTTATACCTTTCCTTTCAATACCTCAGTCTGTTTCAAAAGGTCGATGTTTAGTATCAATTTGCTTATCAAACAAGCTCCCTTTAAAACGAATCATTCAGCCTCATATTTCTCACAAATGGCTTTTTTACAGTATGCTATGGGGTAGCATTAATTTCCCTGACTCTAGAAGAAATGAAAGTCAGGTATTAAATGACTAGATCTATTTGTAGCACAACACTGACCTACAGAATCAAGCTAAATCTAATATGTCCACATTAGTCCAAGACCCTAAACCTCTTCTCTTTAAACACATGTGCTCAGTCCAGCTTGGCTTTATAATACCCACACAAACACGCAATGTAACAGGCCTGATCAGGATTTCCACTGATATTCCCAGGGATCCCCCTTCTAATCTGGGCGGATTACCCTTCCATACGTAGACCTAACTCCTGAATTTAAAACACTGTAAGTCCCTCCAGCCAGCAGCACTAATGCAACACTTACACCGATCAGTTCCCTCAATACCAGGGGACCGCCGCGGACCAAAAGGCACGAGCATGTCTGCCCCGCCACGTGCTTTGCCTCCGGACACACTCAAGACGGATTTACAGTCAGACCGCCTGGATTTATGGAGCTCAATCATGTCCTGATAATCGCAGACCAAATACAGCTCAACCTTGGAAAACATACAGTAAATGTGTACATCCAAAATTGCAATATATGCAAAAGCCTAATAATTAATCCAATCAAATCTATACTATATATATATATATATATATATTTATATATATATATATATATATATATATATATATATATATATATATATATATATATATATATATATATATAGCACATTTTATGAAGGTAAAATGCTTCACAAGACACATACATAAGAAAAAAGAAATAAAGCTCTATTTAACTCTAATACTAGTCCTCATTTATAAGCAATACAAAAAAAATAAACAAATGTATCAATAAATAAAAAGATAAAACCATGAAAATGAATAAACACAGACAATCACACAACTCGCGCAGTGTTAAAAGCCAGCTAGTTAAATATATTGTAAACATACAAAAAAAATTAAAGGAAAAGAAATTTACTACAATAACACAACAAGAGAGTTTGCAGGATATTTTAAAGATTTTTTTTAAAACTCAGTCAAGTATTAGTCCTTAAGGATTTAAACATAATAACCCCATGAACATATATTCAACCCCATGGTTGTGATTGGAATATATGTTGTTTTATTATTGCTCAGTGTTCTATGTTGCACCTTAAGGCCGAGACAAGTTCCTATGTTTGTGAATTTTGTTCATTGACAATGGCAATAAACTCTTTCTGATTCTCATTCTAAGCAAGTGACAAGCATCCCATCAATGACCAGGACATGTTGTATTTTCTCGTTAGCAAAGAAATGGGATTCTGAATGAGCTAAGAAGCTTACTGGAATATGTATGATGAGAAAAAACATGTGTGAAAAGGGTTTAGGATTTCAATGGTGGAATCCGTTGAAATGGGTCACAAAAATGCAATGACAAACTTGGCAGCATTTCAGCTTGTAGACATAGGTTAAAAAGTCATAACTACATCTGCTCTTTAAACTTTAACACCATGTTCTATGTAGATGCTTTTAGCTTGATTTAAAATAGACAAACAACAGAGAACAGACTACATATAGAAGGCTCTTTGACTGCTCAGTACTTGCAGAAATAGAAAGTAAAAAAAATAATAATAATAGTTCATAGTAATAATTCAGCCCATTTCAATATTTCCCTCACATCTGGCGCATTGGTTTGTTCCCACAGCTGGAATTTTACAGGAATGTTTCTTTCAAATTCCGACTCCGGAGACCTGACCTTCTCTTTCCTGTTTCCTTTCTCTCTCTCTTTCACGCTTTGCTTAATACTTAAACTGTAAAATAACATAACTAAAACATTGCTTGAATTCAGGGTGCTTATTTTGTTTTGATTTAAATTCAAATGTGTGTGCATGCATTAGCTGTAAAATATCTAATATCTGTCTAATATTCGCAAAAATGACAGTTACTTTTACATGTTACTATAAATAAAACACACAAACCATGAAAATAAACTCTAATTAGGAATATTTGTAAATTATAATACAAATGGTTATTGCTCTGGTTGTATTGCCAAGACCCACCAGTTAAGAACGGCTTTCAATCTTTAATCTTTACTGTTTCAGAATCAGGATCAGAATCAGAATCAGAATCAGAAAAGGTTTATTGCCATTGTCAATGAACAAAATTCACACACATAGGAACTTGTCTCGGCATTAAGGTGCAACATAAAACACTGATCAATAATAAAAACAACATATATTCAATCCAAAGGGCATGCATTAAGAAACAATTTAAAATTACTATAGTATAAAATAATAAACATGAAGTTTTGTGCTTAATGTTCTTTAAATGGACTGTTGAACATTTCACAGGTTCATTTAATTGTATTTTTTCTAAAAAAAAATTTTTACTTTTTGGCTACGCCGATGGCGGAAAATTTAAACTAAACTCATGACAACCAGCGAGAGATACTTTGAATAAATCAATGTCAAGAGACTTTAATACATGTAGATATTCAGTTTTTGCAGTGTATCCCACATTCCACAAACATGGGAATTCTAGAGTGGTAATGTTTATGCAAATCAGTTTTGTCCTTTGGGAAATGAAGCTAACAGCTACTACCAATAAAACCCAGTCCGCTAATGCCAAAGCCAAACATGCCTGCAGCACGTTCAGAAAATAAAACGACTACTACAATAGATAAACAGTGGAAAAAACCTGGAGGTCTGCTGCCGCCTCCTCTTTCCCCCTCCCATGGCTAATGCACTCACTGATGGTTCATGGGAAAGAGTTTCAAATCCAGACTTTGGCAACAGGGACAAAGATGGCTGCCACAACAAGGATCGCAATCAAAATTACTCAAGCAGGAAGGCAAGAGTTCAGACGGTTGAAACAGAGAGAGAGTGAGGGAGCTTTAGAGAGACAATGTCTGGATGATGATTGTGACTGATTTTGAAAACATACAAAGCCAATACGGGAAAAAACAAAGGAATGTTACAGGTCTATGTGTCTATGTAGTAAAAATCAGCAGGATTTGATAGCATCTTAAGTGGTAGGTCAACAAAGCAGGGCAATATTTATGAACTGAATACAACAATACAGTATAGTATATATATATATATATATATATATATATATATATATATAGAGTATAGTACTAATCACTACAGGTGGAAGAAGTACTCAAATACAAATACAGCTAAAGTACATGTTAAAGGTGCAATAAGTAACTCAAATAGAAAATATCACGTTGCGGTGTATGTGCTCAATTTCCATCTGAAAGTAATCTTTGATCGATATAAGGGAGCAAGTTTGTTTTGTCTCTATGTCGTGTACTGAAAACTGTGTGTTTTGTATTATGTATTGTATTATGTCTATTGTATTATGTTTATTGTATTGTACTGTGTCTGTGTTACGTGTTTGAAAATGAGATGGCTCATCTCAAGGCGCTTTCCAACAATACATTTTTCTGACAGAATGTCTGCTACCTGTTTGTCTCCATGGAGATTGTTGTGCCTGGAATGTTCCTTAGGAATGTTCCACAGTATGGCATGCAGGTTTTTCAAGGTAGTGTTGAGCATTATATACATTACAAAAAGGATCAGTTTAATGCCATACTGTGTATCATTGATGACAAAGCATTAACATCTCCATGGAAACAAACAGGGAGCAAACCCCCCCCACCAGAAAAGTTACAAACCTGCACCTTTAAGAGTCAAAATTTGAGTACCATGTTATAATAACAGCACCATGATTAGCCTTAACTAAGCACAAATAACTGCTTCATAGTGAACAAATTGTTCATTGAGAATGATTCAGATTTGGTGAACTACTTATTTAACTCCTAACCCTAAGCCCTTAATTAAGTAGTCACTAAGCCTAAATCATTCTCAATAAACAATTTGTTCGTTATGAATTGATGCTTTGTTCAAGCTTTATTAAGGCTATTAAAAGTGTAGTTATTAAGAGTCGTAAAGAGACTGTCTTAAATGGTTAAGTCCTTTGGTTCACCTGCACGTAAGCCCCAGCTGTAGTACAAACCCACTGTGACACATTTTACCCCAAGAAATCATAGTTCAGAAAACCGTCTCATCCCCTTTTGCTGTACTCTGTCATCTTGTATCGTGGCTCTTGCAGAAGTAAACAAACTTGCTCTACTTAGACTGTTTATCTTGTCGAGTCTGAAATTATGCACGCAGAAGATGAATTCAGGTTTATTAGGCTGTCACTTCCAATGCGTGCGTACTGAATGAAATCAGGTAAACACTTTGAGAGGCAGCTGTGTTAGTTCTAGTGCTACATCCAGACCTCCGCTGTGGTTCTTCAGGATTTCCTTCCATTAAAAGTGGATGCGTGGAATGTAAAGTAGCATGGTAATGTGCTCTGCAAATATTCTGTCATATATCAGCCCGCCGCATGTCTCATTTATGCTCAGCTGGGCCAGTGGGGGGTGTCAAAAATGTCCTTCAACTTTATTCCATTTTGGGGAAAGAATTTAGTTTTAAACTTGCAAACTTACATGACATAAAGTAAAATCTGTTTTGTCCCAGTACAGATATATTGTAAAAGCAGTGTGAAAGTTGTAAAAAGCACATTACACTCACAGTGAATAATTAGGATGTTCTGAATGCATTAGGTAAGTGAACAATATGTTTGAGCCACTTGAAATGTTACATAGTACAGTAATACATGCCTTGCAGATATTGATTTTTTTGTTGTTGCAATAAAACACCTGCAATTGAATAGGTTACTAAATAACATGTTATGCACATCGGTGTAATCCCTCATTCGTCCAGGAGTGTTCCATTGATGCTAAACAGGTACTCAAGGAGAGGTAGCCAAAAGTCAGGGAACAATAGGATGTTGAGGCCCATTCCAGTTAAGTTTCAATGGTCCATTAGCAGGAGGTCCCGCCCTGTGGGCAGGGCTTTCACAGAGTAGGATATAAACAGGAGTTCTCAGACTTGTTTCACTGATTGAGAATGACTCTTGGATGAGAGTCGAAACGTTTAGTAGTTTTTTCTAAAACAGAGTCCAGATGACTACAACTGAATCTTTTTCTACACTAAATCATCAATAATAAAGTTGCATGATGTATAGTCTAAGGTCAGTAATTCCCAAACTATGATGCAGGTACGCCGAGGTACAAAGATTCACCTGGGGTACGTGAGGGGAGCCATATTATCCTTATTTGATTAGAATTGTTATTATATTGATCTCCCAGGCTAGTGTGAAGCTCATGCTTAATTGGAATGTAATATGTATGCTAACTATCAGATCTTAGATATGATATGTACAGCATTTGTTTTTGTGTTGGGATGAGGTGACGCAAGTGATTTATCAAAAGGATCAGCTTTAACACAAATTCAAAAGTCTGCAAACAAAATTCAATCAAGGTCATGGTCTTAAAAAATCTGTTTATTTTTTTTTATTTTATTTTTTTTGAGATTATTTTTTTTTGAGAGGTTTTATTTTTCAGAGATCAGAAGGTCAATGGTCAAAGTTCTATGCATACACAATTTTAAAGATAGCACACTCTTTATCCTTTGTTCTGAACTTATCAGTAATCAAGACTTCATTCTCTCCAAGTCAAATGAAAACGCATTTTATTATATTTAGTTCTTGTAAGTTTGTCAGTCCTACGCTATGTGTGAGACATAACTCACTAGCTGAAGTTGGTATTAGCATGGTTTTCGAGTGCTCTTGATTTGTCCTCTGTGGCTTCTGTTTTGGGGATGTCTCTTTCACCAGGAAATCATCTTCTCTTTCTAGTTACAAAGCAAGAAATACTGTGTATCCTTCTCCTGAGGACGGTTGTGCGGACAGAGAAAGACAGTGAATAGGAGTCATGCAACGTTGCTTTTCTACAAGTCTTATATCATCCCCTAATTCTGTTATTATTTTCTGTACAATACTTCTTTAAAAAGTAAATTCTATGCTTAAAATGTTCAAGGAGTGTTTTTTAAGTTTGTGCTGTTATATCCTATTATTTTTCATCATTTATTTTGGGGTAAATGTTTTTTCAATTTGGGGGTGATTTGATTCAATAGACTAAGATTGGTAGAGCTTGTTTTGCTTTTTTGGGTTTATTTAATGGCTTGTCTCAGTTCTGCTATCACAAGGCCTCGCACACACTTTTGCACTGATATTTCTAATCTGAAGTTCTTATTGAAGATGAACAGTGTAGTGGAGGGATAACCATTAGAGAGAGGGAATACTGATCAATTTCAGATTTTCTGCTGTATTCATCTGCTCGCTGAGCAATTCTTATTTTATGATTAGAAATTAGGATC
>BJKM01001514.1:0-29102 GCA_015082035.1 Chaenogobius annularis | reverse complement strand
TAGACAACATGAAAAAAATAAAGTGCTCATTTTAAACTCTTAGAGGCAGTCCACACATACAGAGCAAGGCCTCTGGACACAGAAACTGGTTCTGGGAACATAGAACGTCACCTCACTGGGGGGGAAAGGAGCCTGAGCTTGTATGAGAGGTCAGGCGTTACCAACTAGACACAGCATAGCCATCCTCACCTTCATGCACAGCTTGGCTCTCTCCTCAAGAGGGGCTGGACCCTCCACTTCTCTGGTGTTGCCTACGGGGAGAGGCGGCGTGCTGGTTGTTGTTGTTGTTGTTGTTGTTGTTGTGTTACTTTTGAATGGTGATTGGTAGCCAACTCAAAAGGTGCATTTACCGCCACCTACTGTAGTTGTACGTCTTCAAAATATGTGTTTTACGCCATACTGTAAAAGAAAAAAAAAGTAGAGAGACAGAGTGAGAGAAATAGAGCAACGGCTGGTGTGTGAGCAGTATCAGACAATAAAACAGTTGAATAAAGCAATCACACAAAAAACATTAATAGCACATTCATAAACATGTGGTCCAATAAAAAAATGTTTTACAGTTGCTGTCAGGGCAGCTGTGGCTACACAAATTGACCACACAAATCTGTAAAGCATCTTTGAGTGTCCAAAAAAAAGTGCGCCGTAAAGGTTGGCAGTTCACCCCAGTTCTGCTGGTGCATACATGTACACAGGTGTGTGAATGAGTGTGTGAGCACAAACCAGTGGCATGCGGTGACTTTTTCATTCAGGCAAGCAGAAAGTCAAGTTGTCACAATACTACCATTTCTTTAAACAATGTAAACAATGGCAGGTGGAATGAGGAATTTAGAGAACACTACTGAAATTGACTACACAGACAGCTCAGTAAGGCACTGCCAGACACACTTCTCACAAACTGTTGTGTTTTTACTCACAAAATTAGCCAACTCACCTCATCAATGCACCTATTAACCCCAATTATTCAAATAACATGAGCAAGTGACATATTACAGCTACTACAGGTAACTACACAAAACAACATTTACGATGAATAACAGTGTACTGTTCAGACAGATGCACTTAAATTCTTGCCTCATTTGCCACAAACGTACCCTTAAGAACAAATACGTGTTACAACAGCCGTGCTAAAACTCACTTGTGACTCCCAGATGCAAATCAAACCACTGAAGGAACGTCTTGTATTTCCCTGAAGTGGAGTTGGTCCAAAACAGCCACTGATTCACTCACTCTTCATCAAATGTCCCGTTATTCCTTTGTCGCTGTTGTTGCTTCATAAAATAGTGTCGTGTCAGACAAATGCTACTCCGCTAACGCCAAATGCTGTGCTCCTGTCATTTCACTTCTCAGCCCAGGATCCTCCATTGCACGCAAACTAGCTCACTATGTCAAGAACTGCCTGTATTTCTAACTAACTTCTAACTAAATCTTTAGAAACACAAACATAGCCTTAGCTACAAACAAAAACTTGTCGTTACAGTCACTTGTTGAAAGTTTTCTGTGTTGCCGTCTTCCTGCTGCGCATGCGCAAACCTCTGAAAGAAGCTGCTGTCCGCTCTGGTTGCTCATGTAAGAGAGTGGAGCATGAACGGGCCTCTGAACACGGCCACAGACTGAGCCGCTCTGGAAGAACCAGAATCATGCTTTTGAGTTTCCGCAGTACTGCTCAGCAGCCTGTTCACTCCGATTGTTGTGTTTAGACCCGGAATAAACATAAATCCAAGACACACTCTAAACTTACAATAGTAATTCACTAGGCCTGATCCTAACTGGCTTTCGTTGTGAAGGCATGTCTATAGGAAGTGAGGTCCTAGTGCTGATGAGTCCCTTCGCTGGGGGAAAAAAAAACGGCAGGTTTTTGTGGATTGGGAACAGTGATCGTTAAGGTATTTACGGATGGGAACAACAGTTTCATGCATTCCGTTTGAACTTATAGGTGTGTGACACTTACGTCGTGAGCGGCTGCTAAATAAATCCGTGGTCGAGTGTTGATAGGCTGTGTGGTTGTGTGGGCTGATCTGGAATGATATTGTGAAACATTTGGGCTCTCCCAAAAAAAATCAAAGATTGTGCTCTGTGGTCTTGGCTCGGCGCCATGAGTATGTTCTATCTCCTTCATCCCTCTCTTCTCTAACTATATGATCAGGAACCTGTTCCAGGCCATCTAGGCCTGTGAGGCCATTAATGCTTAGCGTGCGAAAAGTATTCTGTCAGCACACCTCACTCAACTCTCACGAGTGTGGGGCCACGGCATCTCTCCATAGGCTTCCGTATCCAATAAATAAGAAGTGTTTCAAATGTAGCGCAATATCTTGTGCCAGCTCTTTCTGTGAGACAGCTGTTGGTGTACCATCTACATGCATGAAGCAGCCGGCTAAACTTGTTTATACCCTATGAATGTTTTTATTTCCATTATTATCAAAGCACGTCGAATAACTCCAGTCTCTTTTCAAAACTTCAGTCTCTTCGCGTCGTGTGTCCACTGCGCCCACGTGCACAATCAGCTGTTTAACTCCTTTATATGTGCCAAAACATTAGAAATACGTGACGTAATCTCAGTGACTGTGGTGCTGGGAAAATAATGTTTCTCATGTTTTCATTTTTTCAGTGATATTGACTTATCGCACCATCCCAATCAAGACGACCTTGACATTAGGCACAGATTTCTCTTCTGTCTCTTTCTGCCTTTTCGCCACGTCATGCTCCCATTTTTTGATTTGTTCATTTACTTTCAGTCTTTGAAATGCGTAAAAATCTGTTTGTAAGCTGTATTTTAGTTGGCGTTACATTATCTTTGTATAGCTTAGGCTTCGAACCGACCCCGTTTTCCTGGTCTTTAGATAGTTTTGGAGTTAAACAGGTGGAGCGTTTAGCTCCCAAGGCTCCTGTGTTGTGGAATCGGCTCCTGTCCATGTTAAAGAGGCCGACACAGTCTCTTCATTTAAGACCAGGCTTAAAACGTTCCTCTTGAAATGGCTTATGGGTCAGGCCAGTTAGAACAGAAATAAAAACCTACAGTTCCCAGCTATGCTGCCCTAGGAGAAAAAAAACTATACTGGCATAGTATGGCAGCTACTTTGAGACTTTCCTCTGTTTCCTACTACTTTTCATAACAAACAAATTCAATTAATTTCACTTAGAATTGTTCATCGATTTCCTCTTTCTCCCACTTCCCCATCGGGAGTGGAGCAGGCACATCGATGACCTGTGGATCCAGATGCTCCTCATTTGCCTGGAGAAATGGTCTCTACTCCATATGAACGGTTCTTCATCGGCCTCGAAGAACTGGTTCTCCTCCTGAGTGGGTCTTGCTCCACAGTGTATCTGCAAATTGAGGCGCGTCCTCCTGTCCGTCCGAGGGAGTGGGATCTCTCCTTCACTGTGGAACTCCTACAGGTTTCTACTTTTTCCCAAAGAGGTTTGGTAGTTTTTCCTGGCCGAGAAGGAGGGTCTAAGGACAGGGGAGCTTGGGACATCTGTCTAAGGACACAGGACACTGGGACATTTCCAAGTCCCTATGAACACCGTTTATTGTTTTCCACTGTAGCCCCTCGAGGCAACTACTGTTGTGGTTTAAGGCGTTACAAAAATAAATTGAATTACTATGAACTATTAAGATTATTTTGAAATTTAATATGCTTTTAAATGTTTACGGAAAGTTAGAAAAAAGTAATCACAGATTACTCGATTAATCGATAGCTGCAGCCATCGACAAAAAAATTTACAATATTTTGAAATCACACTGTATGATTTTAAAATGATTGATTTGTACATTATTGCTGCAAATTATTTAATTGAACGCCTGAGAAAATCAGTGTTAATATTTGATACAGAAGCCTTTGTTTACAATTGCAGAGGTCAATGTTTCCTGTAGTTCTTGACCAGGTTTGCACACACTGTAGATCTCTAGATCTGTCAGGTTTCAGGGCTGTTGCTGAGCAACACAGAGTTTCAGCTCCAAAGCTGTTCTATTGAAATTAGGTTTGGAGACTGGCTCCGCCACTCCAGAACCTTGATCTGCTTCTTACAGAGCCACTCCTTGGTTCCCCTGGCTGTGGGCTTCGGGTCATTGTCACGTTGGAAGACCCAGCCACGCCTCATCTTCAATGCTCTGACTGAGGGAAGAAGGTTTTTGCCCAATCTCACAATCCATGGCCCCATTTGTTCCCTCAATACAGTGCAGTCGTCCTGTCACGTGTGCAGAAAAGACCCCCACAGCATGATGTCTCCACCCCCATGCTTCACAGTAGGGATGGTTTTCTTGGTGGTACTCATCCTTCTTCCAAACACAGCGAGTGTTGGAAGAAGGACTTTCTCCCATGACTTCTCTGGATCCTCCAGATGGTCATTGGCAAACTTCAGACGGGCCTGAACATGTGCTGACTGAAGCAGGGGAACGCCTCTTGTTTTGATGCCCTGGACGCATGTTTTAACGAGACACAAATGTATGTGCTTTTCAGCAGAGTGACTCCTGTGGAGGAAGTTCCAGATTGGACTTTCTGCAAAATTGGTGGCACATTAGACAGTTTTTTTTGACTGTGGCATCTGAAGCCCAGGACGCTGGACACGTGAACGCTCAAGACGTCCTGCAGAAACGCTGGGCGGCCGAGACGCGCACCCACCGACTTTTCATTTCAAAGTGACGCATTTGAGATTGCGCTCTGAACGCCCTGTTATTAATCAACAATAAAGAAGTGTACTTGTATTGGTATCAATATTTTAAATCTAAAGCAAAGCCTAAAACATTTCACTTCCGCTTAAAGGTCAGGCATGTATACGGGCTCAAGCAAAAATAAGCAATTGGACTGAAAACGGAACTCAAATCAGTGCTGCGTATGAACAAGCACGTTTCCATGACATTTCACAACAACTTAACCTAGAAATGTTCATTTACATTGCATGTCAAACTTGGAAAACATCCTTTGAACTGTGAAAAGGCTTTTGGGATTGACAGTTGTAAAACAAATGGCTATTTGAATGTTCTAACTCCTGCACGTCTCCTCAACATGCGGCCTTATCACAACCCTTTGTCTTCACTTGGTACGAACAAATCCAAGACATGGCACTACATGAGACTTTAGTGACAAAAGAGCAGCAGTGAAGTGTGCAGATGTACTCACGAGCGCTGAAGCTGTGGAAGCGGTGGACCAGGCCTGAGATCTGTGTGGACAGCTCCTCCTGAGGAACATCTCAAAATGTGAACACACACAAGAACACACACACAAGGCGCAGTCTGCTTCTAAACTGGACTTGTGATCCATAAATGAGGGCAGGCAGCAGCAGACCCACGGAAGCAGATGATCCGGAAGCGCACACCTCCAGACTGCTGCAATGAACCGCATTAGTCCCAGGTGCCAGCCCTCTGAGCCCCCGGTGATGACTGTCCCCTTGCGTTGAGAGTTTACAGGCAGAGACGTGTGGGCGGACTTCTTGTGCATAACCTTGTGGCACTTGCCCCGCTGAGCCCAGTCCCAGTTTCCACGGTGATTGGAGCGTATGTCCTTAAAATGGGATTGTGCCCAATTTAACCGGACTAAACCAAGACCAGGTCCTGGACAAGGACCTGGTCTTGGTTTTGGTGGTGCAGTGCACGTGACTGAGTCACGTGCACTGCACCACACCGTTACGCACAGCTGTACACCTGAGTGCTCGGTGGGAGGACAGCCCACTGTGGTCTGCTCCAGAGCTGAGTGCCGAAAGTCTGATCATACGTGCAGACCTCGTGTTTGTGCTTTCAGTCTGCGTTCCTACCGGTTCCAATCTGGTCCAGCAAAGAGCTTTAAGAGCTGTATTCATCATTTTATCATTTATAATGTGTTATTTATGCCCATGAAGGTTGTTTTATTGGGATTATCACATCCATGTGGGGGCAGTAACACAACTCCAGTGCACTAGTTTGGAAGTTTATTAGTTACGATTCTGGCCATTCACAGAATGCACCAGACCACGGCCTCAAGTTGCTTCACCTCATTTTTTGGCATAATCACACCTCTTGTTCAGAATTCTACCCCCTGAACTGTCATCAATATTGCTGATGAAAGATGTCAGGAAATGAGCTCTGCTGCGCCCACGGTAACGCCAACACCGGGGAAAAATCCTGCCCCTAAAGTCCAGAGTGTTGGACATCACGTACCTGTAGGAGCGGCTTGTCCTGCATCCACAGACAGTAGAAGAGGCCTTTCCATAGTTTCAGCAGCTCCTCTCTGAGAACCCTGAAGACAGAGAACCGTCACAACACACAGAAACCGTCACACACAAGGAACATTCCACCTGCCCCGCGTCCCACTGCCCCGCGTCCCACCTGGCCCGCGTCCCACCTGGCCCGCGTCCCACCTGGCCCCGCGATCCCACCTGCCCGCGTCCCACCTGGCCCCGGTCCCACCCTGCCCCCGGTCCACTGCCCCGCTCCCGACCTGCCCCCGCGTCCCACCTGGCCCCGCGTCCGTCCCACCTGCCCCGCGTCCGTCCCACCTGGCCCCGCGTCCGTCCCACCTGGCCCCGCGTCCCACCTGGCCCCGTGCGTCCCACCTGGCCCCGCGTCCCACCTGGCCCGCGTCCCACCTTGCCCCCTCCCCTCCCAGTCCTCCCCTCCCAGCCCGTCCCAGTCCCGCCCAGTCCCGTCCCAGTCCCGTCCCAGTCCCGTCCCAGTCCCGTCCCAGTCCCGTCCCAGTGCTTGAGAAGGCAGACAGTAGACCGGGGTCCAGGGGGTCCAGGGCCTCTGCGGCCTCTCGGGCCCGTCTCACCTGTGTGTGGCGGGAGCGGGCGCTGATGTAGTCGCGCAGTTTCTTTAACGCTTTCTTCCGCGCCGGTATGTCGTTCGAAGCCAGCTTCTGCGCGAGCTGAACCTCCGGCTCCACCACAGACCGCCATTTTTGTTCTCACGTGCGCACTGCGTTCATGCTTTTCCGTCTCACGTTTCACTGTCGCACGCTGATGTCGTCATATGTGAGGTGGACCTGAGCGTTCTACACAGCAGGGCAACCCTCCCAGAGCCGCCAAAGAGAGACGCAAACCATAAGAAACACAGGGCGTTTAGTAAAAGTGAGTAAAATACAGCACCATAAATGAGAGGAGTCCTCCCAGAGGACCAGAATCAGAACAGAATCAGAATCAGAAAGAGTTTATTTCCATTTCCAATGAACAGAATTCACCACACATAGGAACTTGTCTCGGTATTAAGGTGGCAACATAAAACACTGAGCAATAATAAAACAACATATATTCAGTCTCAAAGGGCATGCATTAGAACAATTTAAAATTACTGTAGTATAAAATAAAAAATAGGCATTACTATGTACACAAGGTTACAGTTACATTTACAGTTACATTTACAGTTTTTGAGTGCAGAAAGTTACAGTGCAGTGAGTGAGATAGAGTTGCAGTTAAAGTGCAGTGTTTAGAAATGTTCATGAGTCCCAACAGCAGAGGGAAAGAAACTGGATTCTTTGTGCTGGAGTTCTGGTCCGGATGGACCGCAGCCTGCTGCCTGAGGGGAGTGGTTCAAATAGACCATGTCCAGGGTGAGAAGGGTCAGCTGTGATCCGACCTGCTCGTCCCAGAGCCCTGGAGACGTACAGGTCCTGCAGAGATGGACGTCTGCAGCTGATCGCCTTCTCAGCAGAGGGCGCTGTAGTGTAGTTCTGTCATCATCTCTGTTCATAAGAATGTAACATTACCGCCACAGACTGTATTGGTAGTCTTCAAAGTATGTGCTTTATGCTTTACCGTCAACTACAAACTAAATAAAAGCAACAATAAAATAACAATTTCTAATGGCCATTTCCTTTACTCACATCCCTCCTTCAGTGTGATGCTCAAGTCTTCTCCAGTAATCATGTCCACATTCAAAAATATCTTAGCTGCATCCAAAATCAACTCTATTCTCTCAGATTTTTCCTGAAACTTTTCCAAACAATTTACAATCATCGCAATAAAAGCAGTAAAATGTTTCTACTCAATGAAACCGCACATTCCTTTTCTGGTGGGGTTTTCTTTGGTTGGTGGTCCTACATTTCCAGACTTCACAGATCTCCCTGCCTCTGCATAAGATGTATCGTTGTCTTTTCTTAATTGTATCACTTTGTTCTCCAGAGTTCTCCTTGGACAGAGAGTACATCCAGTTTTATGATTTCTCCACCCATCACCACACACGACTCAACACTGCACCAACTGTCTCCACGATGTCCACATGTCCCAGTCCCTCTCCAAACCGCAGCGACATGGCCGTACTCTTGGCAGCAGTAACACCTCCAAGGCCCGCTCTCTAATGGTCATATTCTATAACACACATTTTCTGAAGACACTCTGACTGATGTACTCTCGGCTTCTGCCCATTCACAAAACGCACCAGTCTCTTTGCTCCACACACACCATCCACACATCTATCTACAGTCAATGACCATGGTACTCCATCTTTCGTCCGTTGGGCTCCAGTGGAAAACACTCCTCAGAACATTCTTTTGAAATGGTTCAATCTGCGATACTTGATCTGTTGTTCCGGCTTCTGTTCGATCCCCACCATGACAGCTCCAGTGACCCTCACCGACCTCACAATCTCTGACTTTACTTCCAACAACCTCCCCCACGTTTGTCTCCAAAAGTTCAATTTTCCCGCTCCGTCTCCTAGCAACCAAGACTCATTGCTTATGCTATCGCCGCGCTAATTACGCACATGAACGTATTCAAAAGAGCAGACATCAAGGATGAAATATTCTGACTGAGCCCAAGAGGTTATAGTTCATCTCACTCAAACCTTATGTGTCAAACTAAATATTATGTTCAGCTCTTGTAATATATAATAACTACCAATGTTCTTTCCATAGCAATGTTGTCTGTGATGACGTCTAAAAATGTAAAATGTTACACATGTAGTTCAGGTTAACGAATGTGTTCTGTTTCATGAAACACATTGTGTTTTTTATAGTCTCTTCATGTAATAATCGTTACTATGCTCTATAAGACACACTGTGTCAAGTGTCAAATGTAATTTTATGTCACATGTATTTTCTCACAAATGGTATCTGCCGCTAAATCATCGTGTTTCCATTACCAAAAGTGGGAACTAAGTGTTTACTTCATTCATTCAGTTGTAAATGTATATTAAAAATGTGTATTTATACAGTCCATGTAAAATATTCACTTTTGAACATAAAACAATATTAAAAACACGGTAGGGTTTTCACATCATGTCAAACAGATTTCGCTGCCCAAAGGCTTTATTAAACAGGAGAGGACAGGGTGAAATGGGGGATGAGAGAGAGGGAGGACATGCAGTATATCGTCGGAGTCGTGATTCGAACCAACGGTACTGCGGCCGGATAAACCTGGAGCCCGGCATAGCCTGTGCCTCAAGGACCTGGTTCTCCTGAGTGGTTCCAGCTCCACTCTCTCTCGTCCTCCTGTCCGTCCGAGGGAGTCGGATCTCTCCTTCACTGTGGAACTCCTACAGGTTTCTACTTTTTCCCAAAGAGGTTTGGTAGTTTTTCCTGGCCGAGAAGGAGGGTCTAAGGACAGACTGTTTTTGACATTACCATCCCTCAGATTAACATCCTCAGCCACTCCTGGACATGGACAAATACATGGATACCTTTGGAACGTACTTTTGGGGCAGGAAAAAGGGCCATCACAAAGAAATGGATGACACAAACAAAAATGACAATCCCGCATATCATCTTTTCTTTTCCAATTGAAAGAATTCATTCTTAATGATTGCACTTTGCTGCCACCTAAAGTTACTAAACAGATCATTTCCAAATGTCTCCAAAATGCTTGAGGTTCCTCTGAGCTCCTGCTGCGATAGTCCCATCATGCTTTTAAAGCTTTCAGCAGGAGGTTATGACCTGAGAAGATGGTCCAGGAGAGACAGAACAGCTCACGGTCCCGGTGATGGTCCCGGTGATGGTCCCGGTGATGGTCCGGTGAGTGGTCCGGTGATGGTCCCGGTGATGGTCCCGGTGATGGAAGATTGCAATAATTTTATAACTGATATTCGATATAGTCACTGAAGTCCTTTTACATGTGAAACTCTGGTCAAACTCTGGTGAAATACTTTTAGCATAGAGAAACCTGCTTGTTTTTCAACACATTTTCAGTCAAACTGTACATTTTTGTCATTTGATTGTGATATATTTCATTTGTTGCAGTATTGATACTGCCCTAATTTATCTGATCCATCTTTGTGTTATTTAAAGAGACTAAAGACCGGAGACCCCAGACACGTTATTAGAAAAATGTAACACTGTTGGAAAAGTGCAAAAGTGTAACAGTCAATAGTTCTCAGCAAAATCTAAACGATAAAGAAAATGGCTTTAATAACAGTTTCTAGTCTTTCTTGTGGAGAACCAGCGGCCCCGGCCCTGCTCCGGCCCCGCTCCGGCCCCGCCCCTGCCCTGGCCCTGCCCTGCTTCGGCCCCTGCCACGGCCCTGCCCCTGCCCTGCTATGGCCCTGGCCCTGGCCTGCTCTGGCTCTGGCCCTGGCCCTGGCCTGCTCTGGCCCTGGCCCTGCTCTGGCCCTGCTCTGACCTTGCTCTGGCCCTGCTCTGGCCCTGCTGTGGCCCTGCTCTGGCCCTGCTCTGCTCTGGCCTGGCCTGCTGTGGCCCTGCTGTGGCCCTGCTCTGGCCCTGTTCTGGCCCTGCTCTGGCCCTGCTCTGGCCCTCCTGCTCTGGCCCTGCTCTGCTCTGCCCCTGCGCTGCTGGCCCTGCTCTGGCCCTGCTCTGGCTCTTGCCTCTGCCTGCTCTGCCCTGGCCCTGCTCTGGCCCTGGCCCTGCTCTGCCCCTGCTCTGGCCCCCTGCTGCTCTGGCCCTGCCTGCCTGGCTGCTTTCTGGCTGCTGGCCCTGGCCCTACTCTGGCCCTGGCTCTGCTCTGGCCTGGCCCTGCTCTGGCCCTGGCCCTGCTCTGGCCCTGGCCCTGCTCTGGCCCTGGCCCTGCTCTGCCCTGCTCTGGCCCTGGCTCTGCTCTGGCCCTGCTCTGGCCCTGGCCCTGCCTGGCCTGCCCTGCTCTGGCCCTGCTCTGGCCCTGGCTCTGCTCTGGCCTGGCCCTGCTTGGCCTGGCCCTACTGGCCCTGGCCCTGCCTCTGCTCTGGCCCTGGCCCTGCTCTGGCCCTGGCCTGCTCTGGCCCTGGCCCTGCTCTGGCCCTGCCCTGCTCTGGCCCTGGCCTCTGCTCTGGCCCTGCTCTGGCCCTGGCTCTGCTCTGGCCTGGCCTGCTCTGGCTGGCCTGCTCTGGCTCTGCTCTACTCTGGCCCTCCCCCTTCCCCAGCCCTGAGGTGGGCCCATCTTTGGTTTGGAACGTCAAATTGGCTGAGGGACATGCAAAGCTCTTCCTCCCTGAGGCTCTGGTCCAATCGCTGTGTCTCCAGCTGGAGGATGGTGGGCGTGGTCTGGTGTGACACTACGGTGAGGGAAGCGCCCAGGTCGCTGTGTAAAGACTTGCAGCTGCTGGTTGTTCCGGGACAGCGCCTCGATGAACTGGGCCTTCTGCAGAGAGAGAAACATCGCTTAACACAATCATCTACACTTTCATTGGCCTTAATAAAAGCATGAACAAAAGCTTTATTAAGAGAGATTCAGAGTCATAACTACTTTGTTCACTTCAAACCACTGAAGTAGTGACGACCAATTATTCTTCATGAAACATTTGTTCATTATGAAGTCAATCTTTGTTGTGTTTTTCCATTCTGTCTGTTTTCATCTGCATGTAGAGCTCTCTGCAGGAGTCACAGGAGTCACAGGAGAGCAGGAGTCAGGAGTCACAGGAGCGCCAGAGTGCAGGAGTCACAGGAGAGCAGGAGTCACAGGAGTGCAGGAGTCACAGGAGTCAAAGGAGTCACAGGAGCACCAAAGTGCTGGAGTCACAGGAGAGCAGGAGCGCCAGAGTGCAGGAGTCACAGGAGAGCAGGAGTCACAGGAGTGCAGGAGTCACAGGAGTCACAGGAGCAGGAGTCACAGGAGTGCAGGAGTCACAGGAGTACAGGAGTCAGGAGCACCAGGGTGCGAGTCACAGGAGTCACAGAGCGCCGAGTCAGAGAGCAGGAGTCACAGGAGTCACAGGAGTCACAGGAGTCACAGGAGTCACAGGTCACAGGAGTCAGAGGGTGGAGTCACAGAGTCCAGGAGTCACAGGGCAGGAGTCACAGGAGTCACAGGAGTGGCAGGAGTCACAGGAGTCACAGGAGAGCAGGAGTCACAGGAGTCACAGGAGTGCAGGAGTCACAGGAGTCACAGGAGAGCAGGAGTCCACAGGAGCGCCAGGAGTGCAGGAGTCACAGAGAGCAGGAGTCACAGGAGAGCAGGAGTCACAGGAGTCACAGGAGCACAGAGTGCAGGAGTCACAGGAGAGCAGGAGCGCCAGAGTGCAGGAGTCACAGGAGAAGCAGGAGTCACAGGAGTGCAGGAGTCACAGGAGTCACAGGAGTCACAGGGTCAGGTGAGCAGGAGTCACAGGAGTCACAGGAGTCACAAGTGAGAGCAGTGGAGCGCAGGAGTGCAGGAGTCACAGGAGTGCAGGAGTCACAGGAGTGCCAGGAGTCAGGAGTCACAGGAGACACAGGAGTCAGGAGTGAGGAGTCAGAGCAGGATGCAGGAGAGGAGTCATCAGGCCAGAGTGCAGGAGTCCAGCGAGAGCAGGAGTCACAGGAGTCGAGCAGGAGTCACAAGGAGTCACAGGAGTGCAGGAGTCACAGGAGTACAGGACAGGAGTCACAGGAGTCAGCAGGAGTCACAGGAGTCACAGGAGACAGAGTCAGGAGTCACAGGAGACCAGGAGTGCAGTCACAGGAGTCACAGGAGAGAGTCACAGGAGTGCAGGAGTCACAGGAGTCAGTGCAGGAGTCAGACAGGAGCAGGAGTCACAGGAGTCACAGGAGTCACAGAGCAGGAGTCACAGGAGTCAGGAGGAGCAGGAGTCACAGGAGTCACAGGAGTGCAGGAGTGCAGGAGTCACAGGAGTCAGGAGACAGGAGTCACAGGAGTGCAGGAGTGCAGGAGTCACAGGAGTCACAGGAGTCACAGGAGCAGGAGTCACAGGAGCGGAGCCAGAGTGCAGGAGTCACAGGAGAGCAGGAGTCACAGGAGTGCAGAGTCACAGGAGTCAGGAGTCACAGGAGTCAGTGCAGGAGTCAGGAGTCAACAGGAGTCAGAGAGCACGGAGTCACAGGAGTCACAGGAGTCACAGGAGTCACAGGAGTCACAGGAGCAGGAGTCACAGGAGTCACAGGAAGCAGGAGGCCAGAGTGCAGGAGTCACAGGAGTCACAGGAGAGCCAGAGTGCAGGAGTCACAGGAGAGCAGGAGTCACAGGAGTGCAGGAGTCACAGGAGTCACAGGAGTCACAGGAGTCACAGGAGCGCCAGAGTGCAGGAGTCACAGGAGAGCAGAGTCACAGGAGTGCAGGAGTCACAGGAGTCACAGGAGTCACAGGAGTCACAGGAGTCACAGGAGTCACAGGAGTGCAGGAGTCACAGGAGTCAGAGGAGTGCAGGAGTCACAGGAGTCACAGGAGTCAGAGGAGTCACAGGAGACGCAGGAGTCACAGGAGCGCCGGAGTGCAGGAGTGCAGGAGTCACAGGAGTCGCAGGAGTCACAGGAGTGCGCAGGAGTCACAGGAGTCACAGGAGTGCAGGAGTCACAGGAGTCACAGGAGCGCAGGAGTGCAGCAGGAGTCACAGGAGAGCAGGAGTCACAGGAGTGCAGGAGTCACAGGAGTCACAGGAGTCACAGGAGTCACAGGAGTGCAGGAGTCACAGGAGTCACAGGAGTCACAGGAGTCAGAGGAGTGAGCAGGAGTCACAGGAGTCACAGGAGTCAGAGGAGTCACAGGAGACGCAGGAGTCACAGGAGCGCGGAGTGCAGGAGTCACAGGAGTGCAGGAGTCACAGGAGTCGCAGGAGTCGCAGGAGTCGCAGGAGTCGCAGGAGTCACAGGAGTCACAGGAGTGCAGGAGTCACAGGAGTCCACAGGAGTCACAGGAAGTCAGAGGAGTGCAGGAGTCACAGGAGTCACAGGAGTCACAGGAGTCAGAGGAGTCGCAGGAGTCGCAGGAGTCGCAGGAGAGACGCAGGAGTCGCAGGAGTCGCAGGCAGGAGTCCGCAGGAGAGCAGGAGTCACAGGAGAGCAGGAGTCACAGGAGTCGCAGGAGAGCAGGGAGCAGGAGTCACAGGAGTCACAGGGAGACAGGAGTCAGAGGAGAGCAGGAGTCACAGGAGTCACAGGAGAGCAGGAGTCACAGGAGAACAGGAGTCACAGGAGTGCAGGAGTCACAGGAGACGCAGGAGTCACAGGAGTCAAAGGAGTCACAGGAGTCACAGGAGAGCAGGAGCGCCAGAGTGCAGGAAGTCACAGGAGTCACAGGAGCGCCAGAGTGCAGAGTCACAGAGGCAGGAGTCACAGGAGTGCAGGACAGGAGTGCAGTGAGTCACAGGAGTGCAGGAGTCACAGGAGTCACAGGAGTCACAGGAGTCACAGGAGTCAGAGGAGTCACAGGAGTGTCAGAGGAGTCACAGGAGTCACAGGAGTCACAGGAGTCACAGCAGGAGTCACAGGAGACGCAGGAGTCACAGGAGACACAGGAGTCACGGAGTGCAGGAGTACAGGAGGAGCAGGAGGAGTCACAGGAGTCACAGGAGTCACAGGAGTCACAGGAGTGCAGGAGTCACAGGAGTAGCAGGAGTCACAGGAGTGCAGGAGTCAAGACAGGAGTCACAGGAGTGAAGAGTGCAGGAGTCACAGGAGTCACAGGAGTCAGAGTCACAGGAGTGCAGGAGTCACAGGAGTGCAGGAGTCACAGGAGTCAGAGGAGTCAGAGGAGTCGCAGGAGACGCAGGATCGCAGGAGCAGGAGTCGCAGGAGTCGCAGGAGTCGCAGGAGACAGGAGTCACAGGAGTCACAGGAGACACAGGAGTCACAGGAGAGCTGGAGTCACAGGAGAGCAGGAGTCACAGGAGTGCAGGAGTCAGGACGCAGAGTGCAAGTCGCAGGAGTCACAGGAGTAGAGCACAGGAGTCACAGGAGTGCAGGAGTCACAGGAGTCACAGGAGTCACAGGAGTCAGGAGTCAGGAGTCAAGGAGTGCAGGAGTCACAGGAGTCAGAGGAGGCAGGAGTCACAGGAGACGCAGGAGTCACAGGAGCAGAGTCACAGGAGCGCAGTGAGTGCAGAGTCACAGGAGAGGCAGGAGCGCAGAGAGTCACAGGAGTCAGCAGGAGCAGCACAAGTGCAGGAGTCACAGGGGAGTCACAGAGTCACAGGAGTCCAGAGTCCAGGAGTACGAGTTTGCGTCACAGGAGTCACAGTAGAGAGCAGGAGTCCCAGAGTAAGTCACAGGAAGCGCCAGAGTGAAAGGGAGTCAACAGGATGTCACAGGAAGGCGCCAGAAGTGCAGGACAGGTCACAGGAGTCAGGAACAGGAGTCGCGGAGTCGAGGAGCAAGAGAGAGTCACAGGAGAGTCGCCAGGAGCAGGAGCGTCAGAGTGCAGGAGAAGCAGCAGGAGTCGCAGAGAGCAGGAGCAGCAGGAGAGCAGGAGTCACAGGAGTCACAGGAGTCACAGGAGAGCAGGAGTCGCAGGAGAGCAGAGTCACAGGAGAGCAGGAGTCGCAGGAGAGCAGGAGTCAGCAGGAGAGCAGGAGTCGCAGGAGAGCAGGAGAGTGAGGAGTCACAGGAGTCGCAGGAGTCACAGGAGTGTGTATTAGCTCTTCTAAAGCTCCTGTCACATATTTAGAGTTACAATTGATCCTGTATCTACTGCGTGTGGGCCATGTGTGGGCCGCGTGTGCCAGAGGGGCCCTCAGGAGCCTGTGCTGGTCCCCACAGGTTTGACTCTTTTAGATTGAAAGTGTTTCCAGATACACAGTATTTCAGTTTGTGACTGTACTTTAAGCTCATGAAGCCGAGGGTTCAGTTTAAGAACTCCTGCTCCGCCCACATTTCAGCTCTGTGCTTAGTTCAGTCAGATCAGTGCTTTGAGACAGGCAAAGTGCACAACACACATGAACCTCAGGAGACGCTTTGGACCAGGTGCAGCTCAAGCGCTCATTTTCACTTGTGGCCCCACTGACGGGTGGAGCCTAGTGTCCATGCATTTAGTGGTGGGGGAAACCAGAGCACACCTACACAGACACAGGGAGAACATGCAAACTCCACACAGAAAGACCTCATTGGGACCTGCTCGCTGTGACGTGAGAGCTCTAACCACTGCGCTACGATGCCGTAAAAGGAAGCATGTGTTCTGCGTGGTGGAGGACTGACCTGCTCCTCCAGACTCAACACCCTCGCCCTCAGCCGCTCCTCCTCGGTGAACTGGGTCAGTGTGGATGGGTCCTTCTGGTAGGTGTGGCCTGAGAGCATCTTCTGCGTGGTGGACCACTGCAGCTCCACCTAAAGACCAGAGTAAGAAAGAAGAGGGATGGATCACATTTTCCCTCACCGTTTTCCGCCGGTGGGTCTTGTACCTGTCGGGTGGTCTCTCTCAGAGCACTTCTCTCCTCTCTCAGCCTTTGGTTATCCTGCTGCAGACGTGTGATCTTCTGGACCAGGCGTTTGCGCTCCAGCTCCAGTTCAGCCACCACCTGCTGGAGAATGACCAGTCTCTCCATAGGGCCCTGGGAACCAGAATGACCAGGATGACCAACGACCTAACTGCTGAAGGGCAGCTGAGGTGGCTGTGGAGGAAGCAGCCCCAATTCTCAACGAGTGGCCAGAGTAGTGAAGGGGGGATTTGCCACAGACATGCAAGATGTTACTGCAGCTTCCAATTCTTGCTCCAAAAAGGAGTAATGACCACCGTGACCCTAGAACTTTCAAGGGGAATAAGGTCTAAATCATATATAATACAGCCACTGACTAAATATGTGAAAATGAAACGGGAAAGGAGGGTAACCGTGTTAGGCTGACCAAGAATGGGAAAGTATATGTCCATGTCAAAGTATCAACTGTTGGAGAAACAGCGCCACCAGGAGGCAAACCACTATCACGTGTTCTGGGACTGTCCACAACGCACTGCAGAGTGTTTTGGACATCGCCGTCCCACTCAATCCTCAGTCCACGTCATGGACTCAATTGATGAAATGCGTGACACAAACATCACCAACGATTAAGGACTGGACTGAGATAGGGACAGACATCAGACAAAAGGAAAAAATGACATTCAGACTTTAATTTAGAATTGGACACATTTGAAAGACTTTTAGACGTTGATTTTTTTATTTTTTTATGTTTAGATCTTTAGTTTTTGGGAGGACCAAAGCCCCTGGGTACACGCAACTGTAACTGCTGTCATTTGGGTCGCACAAATATCCCCAACACTGTTTCAAAAAATGGAGTTAACAAAATCAAATAATTTCTGATGGATTAGATTTTTGTGAGAAATAAACAATGCTTTGCAAAATTCCCCTGAACAAGAAATAAACTAGAACTAGACTAGTACCAACCAGGTCTGAAGCCGAGTTAAACAGGGACTAAACAAAGACTAAACCTGATCTAAACTAGTGCTAACCCAGGATTAAACCAGTAAATAATAGTTTTTGTTTTGTTTTCATATTTGGAAACCGGGTTGTGGGCTGGATTAAATCACTTGGAGGGCCGGATTTGGCCCCCAGGCCTGATGTTGAATAGCCCTGGTCTACTGTGTTCTTGTTTTGACTTTCACTCTTCTTGTGTTGGGCTCTGTGTTGATTTGTTCCCAAAAAAAAAAAGAACTCACCGTCTCCGTCCCCTGTCCTGCTCCTCCTGGCCCCTGTCCTGCTCCTCCTGGCCCATGTCCCGCTCCTCCTGGCCCCTGTCCCGCTCCTCCTGGCCCCTGTCCTGCTCCTCCTGGCCCATGTCCCGCTCCTCCTGGCCCCTGTCCCTGTCCCGCTCCTCCTGGCCCCTGTCCCGCTCCTCCTGGCCCCTGTCCCGCTCCTCCTGGCCCCTGTCCCGATCTCTGGAGGCGTTGGCCTTCTGTGTGGCTCTCCTGAAACGGCAGATGGTTTAAGGAGGTGGTTGGGACATGCTCGTCACGTGTCACTGCAGTCACATGATGCCTCTGAGGAAGGACACACGCACTCCACAAAACACATTTGTCCGTAAAAAAACGAACTAAAGTAAATTCTGAGAAACATGTCGGTCCAGAGTCCAGATGACAGCAACTAAACCTTTTTCTACACAAAAAAAAGTAAATCTAAATAAGACGACATGATGAATTTGGTGAATGGAGCGGTTTAACCCTGGTTTGTGATTTCTGCCATGTCTTTGTGATTTTAATGCATTTTTCCTGTTGTGAAGCACTTTGAATTGCCTTGTGTACGAATTGTGCTCTACAAATAAACTTGCCTTGCCTTGTGTGGTTGCAGTGGTCGCGTGACATTACCTGCAGGAAGAGTTCAGGAACCTGCAGGAGCTCAGATATGTCCTCCAGGCCTGAGCGCAGGCCCTTCTTCATATGCTTCTCCCGCTGCAGCTCAGATTCCAGAACACATCATCAGGTTTATGACAAGAACATGAGGCAGTGCACCTCCTCACTCCACTCACCTGAAGTTCAAGTTTGACTTGCAGTCCTTTCATTTCCAGCTCACATCTTCGTCTCACTTCCTGCTCCACTCCCTTTTTCAGCCTGCTCATGTGCAGCTGCATTTCCTCCAGTTTCCCGTTAAGATCTGTGGCTTCCTCCTCAAGTGTCCGTCGTGTTTGCCTCTCCTTTTCCATCTCCTCTCTGACCTCCTTCAGATGAATGCTGATCCTTTCCTGTTTTACCTTCTCTTCTTCCAATTCTGTCTCCTTCTCTTTCAGCTGCTCCTCCAAGTTACTTTGCTCTTTCTTCTCCTCCAGCTCCTCCTGTAGTCTTCTGTACCTCCTCTCCTGATCTCCTGGTCTCAACTGCTGTTGTCTCCTGTCCGCCTCCCACTGCTCTCGGATGTCTGTGACTTCCTGGCTCAGGTCACTCACTTTGGACCGAAGGAGAGCTTTCTCCTCCTCCGGCCTCTGCATTTGCTCCCCTGCATCCTTGGCCTCCTCCTTCAGGCTTGTGCATGTTTCCTCCAGTTCCTCTAGTTCTTCCAGACTTTGAGACATTTTCTGTTGCTGCACCAAGGCAGCCTTCATCTCAGATGTGCTCTTCTGAAAAACACACAAATGTACAATTTTAATATGAATGCTGTCACTTGTTAAACAACACACAACACAAAAACACCACACAATCATCACAAAAAACACACAAAGAACACAAACACCACACAAACATCAAAAAACACCACACAAAACACACAAACATAACACAAAACACACAAACGTCCCACAAACAACACAAACGTCACACAAAAATCACACAGCACACATCATACAGCGCACACACACACGCACACACACACTTGACTACTTCCTGCTTCCGAAGAGTGCAGACGCTTCTCGGCTTGCTCCTGCCTGCTTCAGCAGATTTCCTTATTTATTTTGCTTTTTAATCAGTTTTTGTCTTCCAAACATTTTTTATTAGGACTTTTTTAAGCCAACCAGGGATTTTATCCTTGGTTTTTCGAGTTTTAATCAACAAATCTGACGACCCAGTGACATGTCCGTGAGAAGTGCAACAAACTCTTGTGAACGCTGTTGGAAATATTGACAAGAAATTCATGAGCTACAACACGGATATTTGCTTTGGAATCTGAAAAAGGACTGCACAATACAATCCCTGTGTCATCCAGTGGTAAGAAGTCCACATTTTTATAAGAAAAACAGCTACTTTCAACCTAAACCGGACTGACTCTGTTTCGTTCCCAAAACTGTTTAAAGATCAGGAACAAACATCTTGGAACAAAGTCGGTGCGAAGCCTAAGCAATACAAAGATAATGTAACGCCACCTGAAATACAGCTTACAAACAGATTTTTACCACTTTCAAAGACTGAAGTAAATGAACAAAGGGAAAATGGGAGACATGACGTGGCGAAAAGGCAGACAGAGACAGAGAGAGAATCTGTGCCTAACGTCAAGGTCGTCTTGATTGGGGATGGTGCGATAAATCACGTGATGCATGAAAAAATCAAAACACATTCTTTTCCCAGCGCCACAGTCACTGAGATTACGTCACGTATTTCTAATGTTTTGGCACACAGAAAGGAGTTAAACAGCTGATTGTGCACGTGGGCGCAGTGGACACACGACGCGAAGAGACTGAAATTTTGAAAAGAGACTTCTTGGAGTTATTCGACGTGCTTAATAAAATGGAAATAAAAACATTCATAAGTGGACCTCTTCCAAACATCGACAGGAAGATAAACAAGTTTAGCCGGCTGCTTCAGCTGAACACATGGCTGTCTAAAGAGTGTGCAACAAGAGGATTGCGCTACATTGAGAACTTCTATTTATTCTGGAAACGAGAGGACCTGTTTAAGAGAAATGGCCCACACCTCTGTAGAGGTGGAGTGAGGGTGCTGACAGAGAACCTGCTCCACGCTCTGAGGCATTGGACTGGGCCTGGACAGGGTCCTGAGCAGATAGTTAGAGAAGAGAGGAACGAGAGAAGAATTCCTGCTCCATCAGCCAGAGACCGAGCCAATGTTTCAAACATCAGCAGCACCACAACCACAACCTCCACCAAAGGATTTATTAGCAGCCGCTCCACCACCACCAGCAAAGGATTCAACTCCAGCTGCTCCACGATCACCTCCACCGCCTCCAGCAAAGGACTCATCAGCAGCAGCACCACAACAATCTTCACCACGGCCAGCAGCACCAACAGCCTAGTGAATTTTATTTCTTCTATATAATCTTGATTTTATGTTTTTAACTGAAACATGGCTTCACAAAAACACGGGAAATTTTGTTCTAATAGAATCTGCTCCACCCAAACTTTATGTTTGAATCTGAAACACGAGAAAACAAAAAAGGGCTCCAGGAGTGTGTGTGCTTTTGTTAGAGATGAAATAGTTACCTACAGGTTGTCCTTTTGGGGTGTTTTCAACATTTGAGTACGTAGCCTTTAAAATTGAGCTTAAACAGTCTCCATCCATTCTCTTCATTGTTTTATACAAGCCTCCTCAGCACTGCAAAAGTTTTATTGATGATTTTACTGAGATGCTTTCAGTCGTATGCACAGAGTTTGATGGTTTTGGTCATAACAGGTGGTTTCAATGTTCATGTTGATAATAGCTGTGACAGAAACGCTAAAGAGCTTCATGCTGTCCTTGAAACTTTCGGTCTTACTCAGCGCGCGTGAGCGGCCCCACCCACAGCAGAGGGCACACTCTAGATCAGGGGTGGGCAGTTATTTTTCCTCGAGGGCCATATTGGAATCCAGGCGAGTGGCGGAGGGCCGGCCCGCGATCATTGGTGTAAAAAATTCTTATCATTATAAGCACTTTTCTGTAAAATACTGGCTACTGAATCTATTATTCATTCATTTCATGTCATCTTTATTAAGGACACAAGTGCAGACACGTTACAGCACCAACACAGTTAAAAAATAAAGGAAACTAAGAGTAAAACACTGCGGGGAGGAGGGCCGGATTAAAACAGGCCGAGGGCCTGATCCGGCCCCTGGGGCCGCAAATGCCCAGGTGTGCTCTAGATCATAGGGTGTCAAACTCTGGCCCGTGGGCCAAATTTGGCCCGCAGTGTAATTATATTTGGCCCGAGAGGCTATACCAAATGACTACTAGGGCTTGGCCCGCCGGTATTATACAGCGCATTCATTCATCGTTACTACTACAAATCACATTATATATTGTATAGTAATAAGAGTTGCTTGTTCCATATTCAATGTTAAAGCAAATCTTGTTTGGGTCAATATCAAAAGTTTTCATTTTGTTCCAATACTGGCCCGCGACTTTGTTCAAGTTTTACATTTTGGCCCACTGTGGATTTGAGTTTGACACCCCTGCGCTAGAGTCTAGATCTTCCAATTACAAAAGGGGTTAATATTTCAAACGTCAATGTGGTCAATGTTGCTCTGTCTGATAATTTCTGTGTCTTCTTTTGACCTGTCTGTTTTTTCCCAAACCACCAGCTGGTCCTGCAGTTGTCCGGAGGAGACACATAAATGACAGCACGGGAAAACTTTTTATGGAAATGATTAACTTTGAAAATGTCTCATGTTCTAATGTAAATGATTTGTTGAACTCTGTTACATCTAGTGTTTTGAATGTTCTCGACACCATTGCCCCTATGAAGGCTAAAAATTGTTAAAAAATAAGCAGAAGGCGCCATGGAGGAATGATGATTCGGTCAGGGCACAGAAAAGGAAGTGCCGCCGGGCCGAACGAAAATGGCACAAGTCGAAGCTCCAGGTTCAGATAGAGATTTACAGAGAGAAGTTGTACATGTACAACCTCATTTTATGTAGAACTAGAGAAGGATATTTTTCTGAAATAATTGGAAGCTGTAGTAACAACTCACGTGTTCTGTTTGCCACAGTAAACAGATGAACAAACCCTCCAACTCAGCTGCCGTTAGAAACTCATTTCCACATCCAAGTGTAATGAGTTTGCATTATTCTTTAATGACAAAGTTCAGGGCATTAAAAATGCTATCAATTCTACAATGCAAAAAATAACCCTCAAACCACCTACACACTGAGAGCTGACTCACTTTGCACCTGTAACTGACAAAACTGTCCAGGAGATCATCACCAGTCTGAGTTCATCTACATGCTGCCTCCATGTGTGACCTCCAGATTTCTAAAGTCTGTGCTGAACAGTTTGTTAGCACCACTCACTCACATAGTTAACATGTCGCTTCAATCTGGAACATTCCCAATGTCTTTGAAAACTGCGGTCATAAAGCCTCTCCTAAAGAAGAGCAGTCTTGATGCCGCAGTACTGAGTCATTACCGGCCCATCTGTAATCTGCCATTTTGGGCCAAAGTCCTTGAAAAGGTTGTTTACCAACAGCTCACGGATTTCCTCTTCATAAACAACTCATTTGATGTTTTCAGGTTTTAGACCTCATCACAGCACTGAGACTGCTGTTGTCAAGGTGACAAATGACATCCACCTGAACACTGACGCGGGCAAAGCCTCAGTCTTAATTCTGTTAGATCTGAGTGCTGCTTTTGACACTGTCGATCATGGGACCCTCTTACTGAGACTAGAGGACGGGGTGGGCATCACAGGCACTGCCCTAAACTGGAAGTACTTTGTCAAAATTGGTAACTGTGTTTCAGACCAGATGCCTCTGACCTGTGGGGTGCCCCAAGGGTAGATCCTGGGACCCCTTCTGTTCAACCTCTACATGCTGCCGTTAGGTCAGTTGATACGCAGCGAGAATGTGTGTCCTATCAAAATGATGCAGATCTATGTTCCCATTTACTAGTTAAAGTTACATATTTATTATTAGCTACTGACAATGGACTGGTCTCAATCCTGATTCTATTGGACCTAAGTGCAGCGTTCGACACCATCGACCACAACATTCTACTGCAGAGGTTAGAATCTGATGTAGGTGTCAGAGGCCCCGCTCTCAGCTGGTTTAAATCCTACCTATCGGATAGGTACCAGTTTGTTAATGCAAACCAGAGCTCCTCCCCCTGTTCTAAAGCAACCTACGGTGTGCCACAGGGTTCAGTTCTCGGTCCAATTCTGTTTACTCTTTATATGCTGCCGTGAGGTCACATGATCAGAAAGCATAGCATTAACTTCCACTGCTCTGCAGATGACACACAGCTGTATTTATCAATGAAACCCAATCAGACCGATCAAGCAGACAGACTTGGTGCTTGTGTGTGAAGTGTGAAGGGTATAAAAACCTGGATGACACGTTATCTCTTTCTTAACCCTGAAAAAAACTAGGTAATCGTACTAGGCCCTAAACATCTACAAGACGCTTTATCTGAGCAGATAGTCACACTGGACAACGTCAGTGTGGCCTCCAGCTCCACTGGAAGAAACCTTGGAGTCTTATTTGACCAAGAGCTCTCATTCAAAGCACACATAAATCAAGCCTGTAAAACAGACTATTTCCATCTGCGTAATATAGCCAAAATCAGAAAAATCTTGCCTAAATCCGAAGCTGAAAAAGTCAACGTGTCCATGCGTTTGTAACATCTAGATTAGACTACTGTAACTCCCTGCTCGCAGCGTGCCCTAAAAGCGACATTAAAAGCTTTCAACTGGTTCAAAATGCAGCAGCAAGATTACTTACAGGAACTAAAAGAAGAGAGCACATTACGCCGGTGCTCGAGTCTCTTCACTGGCTCCTGTCCAGTTTAGAATCAAATTCAAAATCCTCCTCCTGACTTACAAAGCCATAAATGACCTGGCCCCATCCTACCTCAAAGAGGCTATAGGACCTTATCATCCAAACAGAGCACTTCGCTCTCAAAATTTGCTGGACTTCTGGTGGTCCCTAGAGTCTCTAAAAGCACAGTAGGAGGTAGAGCGTTTAACTACCAAGCTACTGTGTTGTGGAATCAGCTCCTGTCCATGTTAAAGAGGCCGACAAAGTCTCTTCATTTAAGACCAGGCTTAAAACGTTCCTCTTTGAAATGGCTTATGGTCAGGCCAGTTAGGAACAGAAATAAAAACCTACAGTTCCCAGCTATGCTGCCCTAGGAGCAACTATACTGGGGGAAGTATGGCAAGCTTGAGCACAATCCTCTGTTTCCTACTACTTTTCTATCAAACAATATTTAATATTTAATTTCACTGGCAATTTGTTTCATCGCTTTTCCTTCTTTTTTCTCCCACTTCCCCGACGGGAGTGGAGCAGGCACATCGATGACCTGTGGATCCAGATGCTCCTCAACTGCCTGGAGAAACGGTCTCTACTCCATATGAACGGTTCTTCTTCATCGGCTTGGAAGAATTGGTTCTCCTCCTGAGTGGGTCTTGCTCCACCGTGTATCTGCAAATTGAGGGCGCGTCCTCCTGTCCGTCCGAGGGAGTCGGATCTTTCCTTCACTGTGGAACTCCTACAGGTTTCTACTTTTTCCCAAAGAGGTTTGGTAGTTTTTCCTGGCCGAGAAGGAGGGTCTAAGGACACAGGACGCTGGGACATTTCCAAGTCCCTATGAACATTGTTTATTTTGTTTTCCACTGTAGCCCCTCGAGGCAACTACTGTTGTGGTTTTGGGCTTTACAAAAATAAATTGAATTGAAAGTGAATGACGGCAGGTGAATATGGACCAGTGGATGTCACTGCATTCAACAGATCAGTGTGGGATGCAAAGCAACTTTCTCCAGCTGAACTCAGACAAGACTGAAATCATCGTCTTTGGCCACAGAAACAAAGAGAAAGTGTTAGCAGTCACCTCCAGAGTCTCGCTCTAAAACCTACACATCAAGTTAGAAATCTGGACTCAGACTTGGATTTTAACAGCCACGTCAGATCAATAACATCAGCAGCTTTTTACCATCTAAAAAACATTGCCAAAATCAAAAGTATAGTGTCTAAACCAGACCTGGAGAGACTTATCCATGTGTTTGTCTCGAGTAGATTAGACTACTGTAACGGCCTGCTCACTGGCCTCTCCAAACGACCTGTAAAACAGCTGCAGTACATCAGGAACGCTGCTGCTCGGGTCCTGACTAGAACCAGGAAGTATGATCACATTAGTCCTGTGCTCAGGTCTCTGCACTGGCTCCCTGTGGCTCAGAGAATAGACTTCAAAGCAGCTCTGCTTGTGTACAAGTCTCTCCATGGCCTAGCGCCAAAGTACATCTCGGACATATGAACCATCTCGGAACCATCTCGGACTCTGAGGACCTCAGGGACCGGCCTTCTGCTGGTGCCCAGAGTCAGGACTAAACATGGACCGACCACCTGCTGGTGCCCAGAGTCAGGACTAAACATGGACCGACCTCCTGCTGGTGCCCAGAGTCTGGACTAAACATGGACCGGCCTCCTGCTGGTGCCCAGAGTCAGGACTAAACAAGGACCGGCCTCCTGCTGGTGCCCAGAGTCAGGACTAAACATGGGGAATCTGCGTTTCAGTTTTATGCAGCTAAAATCTGAAACAGTCTTCCAGAGGATGTGAGACAGGTTCTACTCTGGCAATGTTCAAATCTAAACTAAACACTGTTTTGTTTGGCTGTGCATATGACTGAAATGCTTTTCTTTGCACTCTTCTCTTTTATGTCTTGAACTATTTGACGGAGCCTGAAAATGGCACTTTTAAATTAAGATTTGTTGATTTCTGCCATGTCTTTGTGATTTTAATGCATTTTTTCCTGTTGTGTGAAGCACTTTGAATTGCCTTGTGTATGAATTGTGCTCTACAAATAAACTTGCCTTGCCACACATACAGCACACACACACCACAACACACAGCACATCACACACAGACATACACACACACCACATCACACCCACCTTTGGCTGCAGAGGGCGCACTGCTCCATCTGCGCTCACACCTTCATACTTCTCCTCTGTGGCCCACAGCCGTCTCTGCAGATGCTTCTCCTTCATCCTTGTTATCGAAGCCTCTAGCTCCTGCCTCCGTAGCGTCTCCCTGTGCAGTAGCACTGACAACCTGTCTGACTCCGCCCTGTGAAGCTCCGCCTCCTGCTCGCACTCTCGGACAGCACACATTTGGAGCTCTAGGCTTTTCTTCTGATGCTTCACTTCTTTCTCCACCTGTCAATGACGAGACCACATGCACTTAACTTTCGATTGGTAACATATCGACTTAGGGCTGAAGATAATGTTCGTGTTGGTGGGATTAAGTTCAATAGACTGGCAACTGCTTATCCAGGTGGAGGCAGCAGTCTACAGTGGGACTCCCAGCCTTCCCGCCCCTCACTGGGGCATTGAAGTCACCCCCGGTCGGTGCACTGTCCTGTACCCCTCCCTCTCTGCACGGCTCCTCCTGAACTGACTCTAGATTTTCACTTTTATAAATATTATTATCACTATTATTATTACATTTTTGTACTATTGGCATCAAATCAATGACACATTTTAAGATCACACTTTCGGTTGATTTAAAGTGCCCACTCTTTTTACCGCACAGTGAAGATTTCTTTAGGTTTAGAATGTTACTTTCTGGTTGCAAATCATGACATCAACCTAGGAAATTCTGTAACAGTTTCCTAGCAACCATGTTGTCCACTGGGCCAAACTCCTCTAATGTAACAGAATGTATTACCTGACAAATAAAGAAATCATGTGAGAACAGCATTACGTTGTTGAATGAATGTGTAAACTGTCCAAAGCTCGGACTCCAGTGTCCAGCCTTCATGTTGGAGAACTTTGTAGTACTTCCTGTCATTTTCAACATATTTTTAAACTTTTCTTTTCAAACTGACACTTGATTTGTGCAAAACTATCATTTATATGCACAACAGGTTTTAATACAAAAAAAGATTCAATACTAGGACATTTTAGGCCTGTCATATGCAGTTTAAGATGTGCATAACAGTCCATTTGGAACGTTAAGGACTCAGTGTAACCCACAGGTTCTTTCTACTAGCCTGCTCCTCAGCTCTGGAGGACAGATTGTGGACCTTCAGCAGACCCACCTGTTCCTTCTGCTCCTCAGCTCTGGAGGACAGATTGTGGACCTTCAGCAGACCCACCTGTTCCTTCTGCTCCTCAGCTCTGGAGGACAGATTGTGGACCTTCAGCAGACCCACCTCTTCCTTCTGCTCCTCAGCTCTGGAGGACAGATTGTGGACAGGACCCACCTGTTCCTTCTGCTCCTCAGCTCTGGGGGACAGATTGTGGACCTTCAGCAGACCCACCTGTTCCTTCTGCTCCTCAGCTCTGGAGGACAGATTGTGGACCTTCAGCAGACCCACCTGTTCCTTCTGCTCCTCTGTGATGATCAGTTCCATCTTCAGCAGCTCTAGTTCTCGCTCCTGCTGTTCTCGCACCTTTTCTAACCTCTGAACTTTCTCTTCTGACTCTTTGTCTGTTTTACACTTTTCTTCATCAGCTGTCCGTTGTTCTTCGATCATCCTTTGCATCTGCTCCTCGATACCGTCCCGTTCGCTCTTTAATCTCTCCATTTTCTGCTCAGCTTCTTCTAGTTTTTCCACCAACTTTTGCTCATTTTGTGTCCGTTCTTGAAGCTTTGCCCTGGACTTTTCTGCTGCTTGATGTCCCTTGCTTTTCTCCTCTTCAAACACCTCGTTCTGATGTCTGGCTGATTCCAGCTCTGCCGCCATCTCCTCTCCTTCTGTCTGTAGCCTCTGCATTTGTAGATCAGATAATCTCATCACGTTCTCCACCAGCTCGTGGTTCTCCTTCTCTAAATTTAGCTTTTGTTTAAGTAGCTCCTGCAACCTCTTCAACAGTTCTATTATCTCCTCTTGTTTTAGTTCTCCTGAAGCTTTTATTTGCTCCTCCCGCTGGTTTCGTTCTTTCAGAAGATGATCAAGGTCACGTTCTTGCTGCTTGTTCAGTTCCTCTAAACTCTTGATTTGCTCCGACAGTTGCTTAAGCTGATCTTGACACCTTTTCTGCTCCTCATCCCTCCTCTCATTTAGCCGTCTCTCTTCCTGAGCTTGCAATGTTCTGGCTGCTTCTTGCTCCATGCACCGCTCCTCTTGCATTTTTTCCAGCAGGTCAGATGCTGACAAGAACCTCTCCTTCATCGCGTCCAGTTCAGAGTCTAACCTATTTTTTTCGTCTGCTTTCTCCTGGTTTTGCTTTTCCAGTGTTTCCATCTGGTCCAGCAGTTGCTCCAGCTCCTGTTCTCGTTCTTGTTGAAGGTCCTCCAGACTTTGTATTTTTTCACAAAGTTCTTTTTCTCGTTTAGCCTCGTCCATTTCTATTGTTTTAATCCGTTCAAATGCACCATCTAAATGTTCTTCCATTTTAGAGTACTCGCTCCGTAACCGTTGCATTTCTAACACTTTGTCCTCATTCACTCTTTCTAGCGTTAGTATTTGATCACGTAGTTTTTGCTGATGCTCCTGGTTCTTTTCTTCGTCTTCTTCCATTCTGGTCATTCTCTGGAGTATATGGCTTTCCTCCTCTTCCCTGACCAGTTGTGCCTCCTGGTCCTCTGCACATTTCTGTTCTAAAGACAGTATCTGTTGGCGCGCTCCATCCAGCTCCTCTGCAGTTTGGTCCAGGTTGTGCTGGGTCTCCTGGAGCTTCTCTCTTACACTCTTAAGTTCTCCATCAGTGTCGTGTTTCTCCATCTCCAGAGTGTTTAGGCGGCTCCTCAACACCTCCACCTCTCCATCTCTTGTGCCCAGCTCCCGTT